>JAVCKT010098429.1:0-10749 GCA_032273925.1 Rhynchotus rufescens
TTTATTTTATTTTATTTTATTTTATTTTATTTTATTTTATTTTATTTTATTTTATTTTATTTTATTTTATTTTTAATCTATGAAGGACCAGGTTCAGTGCTTGGAAGTTGGAGTGAGACAAATCCAGACTAGATAGAAAGCACAAATCTTTAAGTCAAAACTTCCATCTGTTTGAAACAGATTAGGTAGGAACTGTGGGGATTTGGCTCTTGAAAGATTTTTCTTTTTTCTTTTCTTTTTTTAATACGATCATTTTGTGTCTTCAAGTCAAAAGCAGAAACAGCCCAAATTCCACCTTGTGTTTCTTGTTAGTCAAGAGATTCCATGTAACGTGTCAAAGTGCAGCCACTTTCCAGCACTGCTCTGCATTTTAATGCGGCAGATGTCACCAGCTGATCCAGCTCCGTGCTCTGCTTAGGATTAGCTAAAACTTAGCTCTCAACTGTCTTTTGGGACAAATCATTTGTAAGTCAAAATAAGCCCTGTGTGTGGAAAGTTATCCCTGTAGTGGAAAAATATACTTAGTGGCCTGGGATTTAGTTCTTAAACGTGTTTTATTTTCATTTCCCACCTTCCTTTCATTTCTTTCTCTGCTTTTTGCCAAAAAGTGATTAATTTCTAAGTTGTCATGCTGTTCACTTGTTCTCCTTTTTTTTTTTTTTTTTGTTTTTCTCTTGCTGTTCAAATCAATAGGTATAATTACAAATATTTTCATAACTCACCTTCATGGTGACCACTTCTTTGGACTCCCTGGCCTGCTGTGTACCCTGAGCCTCCAGAGCAGCCCTGACCCAAACAAACCCCCCGTAGATATTTATGGACCATTAGGACTACGAAGCTTCATATGGAGGACCCTGGAGCTCTCCCACTCGCAGCTTCTGTTTCCTTACGTTGTTCATGAGCTCGTACCGACTCGGGACCAGTGCCCTGCAGAAGAGTTTAAAGACTTCTCTTCCCTGGACAAGGATGAAGCATCTTCAGGGGAAGCCCAAGGGAGGATAATCCACCTGGATCCTGCGGAAAACTCGTACTTGCTGGTGGATGATGAGCAGTTTGTAGTCAAAGCCTTCCGGCTCTTCCACCGCATTCCTTCCTTTGGCTTCGCAGTGGAAGAGAAGCCACGGGCGGGTAAACTCAACGTGCAAAAACTAAAAGAAATTGGTAACTATTTTGAATTTTCCCCCTCCTCTTAAAATGATTGAATACTTCGGAGATCAGAATTTGTTGGAACTTATTCCTGAATGCCTTTACACTCTTACTGCTTCTTGCTGCATTGCATGAGAGCTCTAGCTGCCTTTTTTACTCCTGTAGGAACCATTAGATGCCTCTTTATACCAAAAGAGCAGGTTCTAATAGCAGTTGTGTTCACGTTGCAGCTTGAGATGCTGAGAAGTCGCCAGCAGGCAGCAGATGTCTGAATGCCTGTGTTTCAGCTGAGCGCTGACTACAGCTTTCAGCAATTGCAGTAAAACTGGGCTCACTAGCAGCACGCACCTTTTGGTGACCTCCTTCCTAGATATTCTAGCGAGCTAGAGCTGTGGGCATCTCTCCATAGCTCACTTGAATGCCATTTTCTAGTAAAAACATTCAAATGCATTATATCAATGCAGCAGTTCAAGTCAGAGTGTCTTGCTAGTGCCACTTAGCATTGCTGACTACTCTCATGCTGAGAAGAGCAAGCAAGTTCAGAAGTTAAGGTTTAAAAACCATAGCGTGGCTTTCAGAGAAAGGAATGGCAGTGTTTTTGCCATATTTTGCTTTATTCACTCTGATATGAAAAACAGACTTTTTTTTTTTTCAAAAGCACCTTCTGTTAGAGTTACAAGCTTTTTGTTGGCATGAAGGATATGAAATGTCAATTGCTACTTGAATTGAGGCTGTGTTTTTTCAGAGAGACAGCTCTACGTGTAGTGCAGCTCTTAAGAGGTCTTTGAACCGCAGCAATGATCATGGCACTGACTGGTTCTTTTGCTTTTGTTCACCAGGAGTTCAGCCAGGTCCTCTCTATGGAAAACTGAAGAATGGTATAGCAGTAGTTCTAGAAAACGGAGTAACAATTTCTCCTTCAGATGTCTTAGAAGAGCCTATTCCTGGAAGAAAAATTTGCATTTTAGGGGACTGCTCAGGGGTGGTTGGCGATGCAGCCGTGAAGCTTTGCTATGAAGCAGATCTATTGATTCATGAAGCCACGTTGGATGATACCCAAGAGGAGAAGGCCAGAGAGCATGGTCACAGCACCCCAAGAATGGCCTCTGGTTTTGCAAACTTGTGTAAAGCTAAGAAGCTGGTTTTGACTCACTTCAGTCAACGCTATAAACCAGCCGCGCAGATGAGTGAAGGAGATGCTGACATAACAGAGCTGAAGAGACAGGCAGAGTCGGTGCTAGCAGGGCAAGAGGTAACACTAGCCGAGGATTTTATGACAATAGAAGTTCCAATGAAAAAGCAAAAATAGTATGAACAGGCTATTAGCAGGAAGATGTAAAGTAGGCTGGTGTTCAGTGACACTTAAAACCAAGGGCAGGGTTTCTGGTACCCAGATGAGTGCCGTGGTACGTGGAGAATTGTTGCAAACTGGGGAATAGTGGAGCACGCACCAGGTGGTCTCCATCACTTTGGGACAGAAACAAACAAAAAAGCACTCCAAAATCTGGAACTTGGAATAAATTCTGAAGTGATTGCTGCAGACACCTGGGCTGGCCAGAAATTGGAACATACAAGTACAAGCCTTCCAGCCGAGGTGGTTCACTTGCACTAGAGAAAGGCTCCTAGGACAGACTACTGGTTTATTTCACTTAATACAGTCTTCAGGAGGAGTAAATTCTACACCAGAATCTAAAGTATCTTGCCCTTGTCACAAGCCTTTATATAACATCTATTTGAAATTACGTATAACATCTATTTCATCTGTTTCAAATACATCATTTTGTAACTATTTACCTGATTTCTAGATAAAGGGTCTATTGCACTGAAATAATAAAGTATTTTTAACCCTCCTCGATATTTGTAGCTGGTGGTGTTGCTGTGCTCAAGTTGAGGCGCTTTTACAAATGCCCCTTTCACATATAAATGTTCACGTAAATGTAAACTGCAGTTTAGGCCTCCTGTCAGAGGAGAATCATTCTTACCAGGTTGATTTATTTAAAACTCAGAAATGTGAATCCTGGTTTGTGTACCTGTGTCCTGCAGCTCTGAAGTTTTGAAATGTGCTCTGGTGGTCTTTAGGCAGGTGAAAAGAGGTCTTCCATCATGCATCTCCAAGTGTGTTTTCTAAGGCTTTTTATATATATATATATATATATATAAAGTCATATTTTTCTGATAAAAGCATATTTCTGTTGGTAGAAATACAGCTACAGGAGGAATTTTCACCTGTGTTTAACTCGGTCTGTTTACCCAGTGACTTTATTCTTTCAGTTTAAGTGACCTGTAGACCAGCCTTAAATCTCCCTCTCTTAAAGCTAATTAGAATATTTAGCTCAATTTTAGCTCACACATTTTAGCTCAATTTTCTGTTCAAAAATTGAATGAGGCTTTTGACAAGTTTGCCCTAGATTTGTCTCTCCTAGCATGGATTCCTGAAAGCTGAAATACTTGGTAGCTTTCTAATAAACACTCGAAACTTTGGCAGGTTTAAGTGCAGCTGCTAGAGTTTATGCTTGCACTTTTGCTGAATTGATAATAACACAGATGGCAAATGAATTTGTTTAAATTTACTATTTACCTCTCTGCTTTAAATCTGGAATAAGAAAGGTATAAAAATATACTGTTGAAAGATCTCTAAGTTGTGAATGATGTACCACTTTGTACTATCTGTTTTTATGCAGTGGTGATCTTGACCCAGACCTAGTGAAATGCGAAAGGTAAATCCTGCATATAACTCACTATACTCTTCACGTTCTCTTCATTAAGAAGTGTGCGTGGCTGCAATGCAGCAGCAAGATTTTAAGAATAAATAAAAGGAATGTGATTTTCTAGTATTTGGCTAAACTGCTCAGATGGAATTGGAAGCCTCACCTTTGTAACACACTCTTTGTCTTACTGCAATTACTAAGCACTAAATATTCAATTATTTATTTTTGATATAATTTCTTATAGTAACTATAATCTAATTATCATTCTTTTTTTTTTTCAGACCCACATAGTTCTACTTCCTACGGTCCCCTTGTCTGTACATAAGGCTACCAAATTGTACATATGGATATCAAGTTATTTTTAAAAACTGACCACTAATGAGACCTGAATTAAATGAATGGAATTGTGTTTGCCAGTAAGCATGAAAGAATTTGGACCAGGAAATGCCTATTTTCCCTGTTAATGGTTTCATCTTTCCATTAAGCATATGTTAATTATTGGAGGGCAGAACTCCTGTGGGTTCAAGCATATCTGCCTGAAAATATTTTGTTTGACAACAAGTAATGTGATAATATACTAGCAAGCTTGTTAGGGTTACAGATGGAGGTTTGGGCAGTCTTTTATTTGCACAGCATCTCAAATGGAGAGAAATTTGAGATCCTTAATTTTTGCTTTTTAGTTTTGTTAAAAATACTTCACCCTGGGTAGAAAAGGAAGACAAAAAAAGATGTGAGAACCTCTGCAGCTCCCAAGTCAGTATTTCTCATTTCAATCACAGTAAGCACGTCAGGATCCAAGGGATGAATATCTTCATACACAAGCAAATATTGAATAGCACAGATTAAAATTTCCAGCTGTACAAATTGCCCTTTGAATAGCACAGGCTGCCCTCGGAGGCTCAGGTAACAATTCCTGTCCTTTAAGTGTTTTAGGCCAAGTAAAATAGTCTCTAGCATTTAGTGCTCTTGTCAAGTAAGTGGCTGCTGCTGGCTGATGTACAACAACAGCTTGTGGCTTCGGTGTTCCAGCAAATGAAGAGACCTAATTAAAGGTCTAATCCTGTAGGACGTGAGTTACCCAAAGCACCTAAATCAAAATGTCCTAAGGGCTGTTCCCGTTGGATGCTGATGGCCTTGAGCTGCAGCTGGATTTTGTCTCTTGTCCTGTATTTGGTTCTGAGAGGGTTGTATGATACAAAAATAGGGATTTTCACAGTGTCTAGCTATCTGTGAGGAGAGAAAGGGGAAAGAGAGAGGATTTCTGCTTTTCTGATTCTTCCCTTTCCTCTCCTCATTGTACAAATGAGAAAATTAGAAAATATCTGCCATGTCTAATTCCTGAGCGCTCTCATGCCAGAAAGCAAAAGGCCTCTGGTTTTGCTAAAGAAATCAAACATGACATGCTTTCAGTTCCAAAAGGGATACTGTGGGGCTGTTGCCTGCAGTCAAGGTCAGGACAGTTTGGGGACAACAGGGGATTTTAATAAACTCTGATTAGTTACATATAAGTAAAAATTTCTCGAGTTTTTAAAGCTTGTTTTTTTAATCTTTTCTGCTTGAAAGTTTCCTCTAGTTTGCTTCCCTTTCAGCTGGTACCAGCAGAGGGAAAGCAAAAGAAGTCTATTATATTATGGGAAAGAAGAGGAGGGAGGAAATAATACCTGGGGATTTTTTTAATACCACAGATGTTACATGGATTTACATATAGTTGCTAGGTGAATCGATGAACTTTGATCAAAGAGAGTTAAGTTAGATCTTTTGTCTGTTGGGATCTGCATGAACTTGCAAGAAAAGCTCATGAATTGATAACCAGAAGCTCAGAAATATTTAGCTATTGCAAGGGGGAGGTGCAGTCTTTATAGGGGGTGAATTCTGCTTTCTACAGATCTCCTGTGCAGTGTGTGATCAAGTCTGGGCTCTACGTCCAGTTATGGAAAGGGATTTTTGATGTTAAAGGTGATTCAGTATTTGATAACTACTATCCAAACCATGCATGTGGTTATTTATCTCTCTATGCTGAAGAAGCTTGATACAGAATCTTCATTTAGAAGTTTGTTTTTGTTTTTTTTTTTTTAATAACAGACTTTTAAAATAATTTTCTATTAAATGAATTCTATTAAATGAATTATGTTCATTTATAGGGAAAAATCTATTAATTATTTATCTAGTAGGTTTTCATCCTATAAATCTAATTTCTGGCAAGATGATAGGACTGGCTGAAATCAGCGGTTTGGCATCTAGTCACTGGAACAATTTAATGCATTTTTTATTAAGAATAAAAACATATTGATTGAGATCTTGAGATAAAGCAAGTTGCAGAAGTTTGATCAAAGTAATGTTTTCTAGTGGGGGAGGAATGCAGAAATATAATATGTTAAGTTGATCTAATTGATACTAGTATTCTATATTTCAAAAAAAGTTTAAGCTCAAGGGAATTTTGGTAGCTGGAAAAAATAAAAGAAAGAAAGCAACATTTTGTTGGGCATGGTATTTCCATGGTACTTCTGGAGGCTTTCAAATTTGTCTTAATAGTCCTGAGTTTAGGAAGACTCTACATGTATTATTAAACACGCAGCAAATGTAAAATATTTAATTCAGATACTTTCAGATTTTAATACGGCATAGATCCTATAGAACTGTATTTATATTAATCAAAATATTAAATAATCATAATGCAATGTCTTGTTTATGAAGAATGGGGCCAGGAGTGCAAGTGTGATGATCAACAGCAGCAAAACTTGAGGGCACATCAAAGGAATAACATTCAACTGAGGACCTGGATCCAAGTGCCTTGTGTGTATGTGAAACAGTAGGATGCAAATGCCAGGTTGGTTTGAAAAATAAGAGTCTTGAAGTGTTCACACAGCCTGAAAAACGTGCCCTTTTATATGGCACTTCTGAATTTAAAGACCTTGGGGGAATTGAGCATTAGCTTGTTCACACCTGCTTGCTATGATATTGTGAAAGATCGGACTGAATTTCCCAACACCCATTTCCCTTTCATCTAGGCTGTTAAAAACACAATTTTGCCTATCAAGATCACTGTCCATTGGAAAAAAAGATACCTAAAACACACACAAAGTGTCTTGTAACAGCAGTTCACGGCATCGCCTCCTCCAGCACCTTGCCTGGGGCTTTGGCTCAGCGTGCCTTGAGAACAAACCAGTGGCATTATAAATGGAAAGAGATGTGACAAGTTATATTTAGACTTATTATTTGCCATTCTACAATCAATGTGAATTCTGTAAATTATACTGCTTGTTTCACAGTGCTTGGTGTTTGGCATGGACGTTTTGAAGCTTTCCCGCACGCATCTGAGCAAATTGTCTCCCTGGATGAGTGGGTTTGCAGCTGGCTCTCCCAGGGAGGGAGTAGAAGGGGGAATAGATTGTGTATTTACAGATTGCAAAATGTTGAATGATTTTTTATTTTAAGTGATTATAGTGACATACCTTGGAGAGGGGAAGCACTCGTGCAGATCTAGCAGCCTCTATCTGCAAGAGCAATTTGGGATGGGCATTTTTTGCACTGTAGTCCACAACTGTTGCCCATGTCCAGGTGGAGATGTTTTCTCCTTCGAACTTCTGCTCCCATCTCCCATTCCTGGCATGGCTCTAGGAAAACACAATATATTGAGCAACATTAGACAAGACTTTTTATCAGTATTTAACCAGTATCCTTCTTCAGGATGTGGAAGTGACTAAAAATGGCTTAGCCACGTGAGTGGGGAGTTTCACTGTAGGGTGGCAACACAGCAAAGCATTTCCCTTAAATCACATTGTTAATTCAGATTTTTTTCCATAGTATGCTGCTCCTCACTGGAGTAGCTGTGATAATTCTCACTGACAGCTTGCAAAACGCCCCACTTGTTCAGAAAAAAAAAAAAAAAAAAAAGAGGAGTGTTTTGCAGCGAATACCATATTTCACCCATCCTTTCTCCTTCAATTATGTGTTATTTATTCCACTGGTATTTCAGCAATACCAGGTCAGAGAGATGGAAAAATACATGGATCTTGGAGCTGAATTATTTGAAAAGCTCCTTTTTTTCCTGAGCTGGGTGATGAAACAGAGGGAAAGCTGGCCGTGGACATGGGGGCCTGGGCTTATTTCTCAGTTGTCCCTGCAGGACCACCACAAGTGCTGGCGATGCTCTTCCGAACCTGGATATTCGGGCCCATCTCCAGCCCCAACATCCCTAGCGTGGCTAGTTGATGATTTGAGAAACACCTCACTGGGTTGAAGAGATGACTTGTGGCAGGTATGGTTTAAGCAGCACTACAACAAATACAACAGTAGCCTAACTCTCCTCTGTGCATCTGCTTCACGGGGATTTCATTGGAGTATTGTGCACTTAACAGTCCCACCTGCCCCAATCCAATCTGGGCCTCACTCCATAGAGAAAAACAAAATTCCAGTTGCTTTAACAGTTTCTCCGCTTAAGAGTTAAGTTGTGTCTGCTCTGGAGTAAGGATTTTCAGTGGAGTTCACCGCACGCTTGAAATTGCAACCAGAATAAATAATCTTATTATTTAACAATAAATAATCGCGCCATCTTCTGCCCTGGATATTTGCTGCTGCGCCGGCTCTGTCCTCTCGCTCGTGCTGGCCCAGGCCTCTGCGGCGCTCTGCAATGAGCTTTGGCAGGGACCTGTTCCAGCTGAACACGAGCTTGGCGAGCAGGAAGGGGAGCTCTCAGCAGGATCCATGTCCTGATGCCGTTCACCACGCAGCGGCGGAGGGGACAGCGCGAGCAGACGGACGCGCCACGGCCCGCAGCAAATCAGCCCCAGTGCCTAAAGATGTTTTGGCTGATACTAGTTGAACATTTGTGGCCCAGGATGGCCTTGAGGAACCTCCTCGACCAGAAATGTCCGCTTTCCACGCAGTCTGGGCATTGCACAGTGAGTGGGTATTATTTATGGGTATTCATACTTATGAAATAATACATGAAATACATTATTTCATGTGAAATAAGCTCGCAAAACCCTTCAAACAGTCTTTCTACTTATAGGAGTCATCTAACCAGTGCCTAGATGTGAGCACAACTGTTCAGCCCCTTGCTGCCTTTGTGGACTTGTATTCCCAAACCAACCCCCATTTCAATCTGCGGAAACTAATTACTTGGCCTGGGTGCGCTAATTCTGGCTAATTTCTCCGTGTCAGCCAGCCTTAACGGCTCCTGGATGGAGTACTCAAAACTAACACAGTAACAGAAAGAGCTGTTGGCTGGAGGAGCTCGTTAGCGATCCAGAGAGGAACAGGGTAGTTGTGATTAATGGTGTTTGATGCTGTTTTCCGTAGGTGTTGGTGAAACACAGCGAGATGATTAACCTGCCGGGATGCTCATTCCTCGCACCCTGGTCCTTCTGCGCGAGGTTCATCACTGACTCATCCGGGCACCACGTCTCTGAAAGGGGGACACCCAGGGGACACCCGGGCTTGGCTGTGCATGGGAGGCGTTGCTGAAATGCTGTTGGGCGTTCTTTTCCTGCCAAAATGCTTTTCCTGGCGGATCCAGGGCTTGGCGGGGAGGCTGGAGGAGGTGGTTTGGGGCTCTTTGGCACCACCAAGGTGGGCACGGCTGTGCTATGGGCACATTGCAGCCCTCAAGGAAGGGCAAAATCAGCGCGATGTCCCAGGGATCACCAAAGATGGGAACAGTTGGAGGCTGCTACTTGATCTCATGAGATTCGTGAGGATGTTAGGCATTGTTGGGAAGCACCTCAATGATGTTTCTTGCCCGGACGATTGAGGTGAAGCTAATTTGGGTTTGGGAAAGAATGGGTAGATGCAATCGCCATCTTTGGTGTGTCTCTCTTGCCCTTTTTGCCTGAGGTACATCCCACTCCCAAGAAACAGCTGGAAATTGAAATTCAGTTCCCTGCTTTCATAGCTCAGGCATCAGAGAGCTGGCAACTCCTGCCCCCCGTTCTGAGGTGGATCTGCCGATTTTGCAGCTGATGGACTAAAATTCCCCAGTTTGTGACTGAGTGGCATTTGGTGGTGGTTGTGGGGAGCATTGCTATATGGGGCTGGGAGGGTTAGTGTGTGTGGAGCGGATAGTCGGTGTGTGCGAGGGGATGGTTGGTTTGTTTGGAGGGGACAGTGTGTGTGAGGGAAGGGTTGTTGTGTGTGGAGGGGACTGTTGGTGTGTGCGAGGGGATGGTTGGTGTGTGGAAGGGACTGTGATGTGAGGGGATGGTTAGTGTGTACGGAGGTTGTTCTGTGTGAAGGGGACTGTTGTGTGAGGGCATGGTGTTTGCTAGTGGAGGGGATGGTTGGTGTTTGGAGGGGATTGTTGGTGGTGTGTGAGCAGAGATGGTTATGTGAACGGATGGTTGGTGTGCGACAAGGACAGTTTATGAGTGGAAGTGATGGTGTGTGTGGAAGGGATTGTTGCATCAGGACAACGGTGCGAGGAGGGGACAGTTGGTGTGTGGAGGGGTGTTTGGTGTGTGGAAGGGACTGTTGTGTGAGGGGGTGGCTGGTGTGTGTGGAGGTTGTTCTGTGTGGAAAGTTTTATTGTTGTGTGAGAGGATGATTGGTGTGTGTGGAGCTTGTTCTGTGTGGAGGGGACTGTTGTTGTGTGAGGGGAGTGTTGTGTGAGGGGACGGTTATTGTGTGTGGAGCTTGTTCTCTGTGGAGGGGACTGTTGTCGTGTGAGGGGACGGTTGGTGTGTGTGGAGCTTGTTCTCTGTGGAGGGGACTGTTGTATGAGGGGACTGTTGTGTGAGGGGACTGCTGTGTGAGGGGACGGTTGGTGTCCGTGGAGGGGATGCCGGGACCTCCACAGCCGGGACTCGCAGGCGCTCACCCCGCTCAAGCCGCGCAGAGCCGCGCAGGGCCACGCGCCGCCGGCAGACGCCAACCACACAAATAAACGCGCCCGCCCGCC
>JAVCKT010098430.1:0-10747 GCA_032273925.1 Rhynchotus rufescens
TAGAAGGAGACTCCACAACCTCCCTGGGCAGCCTGTTCCACTGCTCTGTCACCCTAGGGATGCTCTGTCACAGCATCCTTCAGGATCTTGTTCAAACACTTGTGCCACTGACTTGTGCCCTCAGAAGCTCTGCAGTGGAGAAGCCCAGGAAACAGCTCCTCCTGAGGTGGGCAGAGATTTTGCTTTGGTGGTGTTTTATGATTGGCTTCTTTGAAATACTTTCTCTGACACCTTTCTCTGAAATACTTAGAACTGCTTGAAACAAGAAACTCCTCGCAGACTTTGAGGAAATCATTAAGCAATGGATCTGGCCTCATCATTTTAGAGCCCGCAGATGGTAATTGTCCCAAGGAAACAGAGAAGCCTCCGTGACTCACCCCATACCTCTGCTCTGCGCTTCAAGCAGGAAGCTGCTCACCCTCAATGGAGGTGCCTTGTGTTCCCTGCTCCAGGTCATTGCTGGCTGGGACATTCGGATGTTGCAGGAATGTGCCTGGGGTCTTGTGTGACACTTGGGGCTTCCTGCTCTGTGGACTTGCTTGACTCTTTAGGGCATTGGTATTAGAGGCATTAACACAAGAGATAAACCTGGTAGTGAAAATCCTCTGCATAGGAAGAACTTTTTCTTTGCATTCATGTGGCTTGTAGTGCACTAGGAACATCTGAGTTTTATGTTTTCCAAGATGGGATGAACTCATGCCGTGCATTGGGTAGGTTTCCCTGAGTCCTTGGTAGATGGTAGGTTCCAGAAGTGTCAGAGGTGGTTCATGCTTCCTTAAACCCAGCCTATGGCTATTTTAAACATGAGAGGAAAGGAATGACATCTTAAATGTCTCTGAACATAGAAATGACTAGGAATACATACAAACACATACCCTAATATATGAATATATATATATATATATAAAACATTCTAATTTCTGCATTCTGAACATGTCATTGAAAAAAACCCATAAATGTTGCTGCTTTAAGTTGGTGTCTGTTATTTCTCCATGACATGAGGCACTGAACCCATTCATTTAAAATTTGCTATTTTGTTCATAACATTTTTTCCACTCTCATTTGCATTTCAAGGCGCAGGAACAAGCTAAGCAAACTCTTCTGCAGAATTAGCATTTCTGGATTTCAAAAGGGAGCCCGTGTTTGTCACTAATTAATGTTTTAATCTGTAGAAATTAAGAATGTTTTTAAAAGCTTTTATAAATAAGGGGTGGGATGTAGTGCAGCAGAAAAATGGAATGATATTACAGTACTGCGCAATCTAGAGATGTTTTAACTATGGCAGCCAAGCCTTTAGGCTACATTTTTTTCTATGCTTTTTTTGTTTATAGAGGTGCTGAGGAGAAAAAGGTGGGTAGAAAAGAAGATTAATGCAAAATGGAAAAACCTGTAAAACTTCAGATAAATGTTTTTCATCAAAAACTACTTTAACATGTTTTATTTTTAAACATCTTTCAGTGGATCTACAAATAGATAGATGAGGCTTTCTCGGGAGAAAAGGTACAACGATTAAGTGTTTTGTTTCATTGCTATGCAGAAGAAGGAGCTGTAACTAACTTTTCTAGAGGAATGCAAGCAAAATCTGAGTAAGTCTGGACTTCACAAGTTTTGTAGCAACGTGGCAGAGCTGAGATGACAGGCGCACCCTACGCTTCTAACACCTCACTCGCCCACAGCCTGCAGCAGAGCCAGAGAGGGCCAAAAACTCAAGATGATCTATATAGTAGTACGCAGTACAGCAGGGGCACAGATGGAATGAAGTTTGCCTTCTGATGTGCATTACCTGTTTTGCAACATACAAGCAGTCTCACCCTCCCAAATAGTTTCTTTTAATGTTTCCTACTAGCTAGTCATTTGGACATGTCAAGAAATCTACAGCTGTGTCTTTTGGAGCGTTCAGGGAGCTATACTTGGAAAATGGAAGAAAATGGAAGATGTCATCACAGAAGCACACAGAATGGTTAAGGTTGGAAAGGACCTCTAGAGATCACCTAGTCCAACCCCTCCTGCTCCAGCAGGGACACCTGGAGCACGTGGCACAGGGTGGCATCCAGGTGGGTTTGGAAGATCTCCAGAGAAGGAGATTCCACAACCTCTCTGGGCAGCCTGTTCCAGGGCTCTGTCACCCACACAGTGAAGGAGTTCTTCCTCACACAGATGAAACTTCCTGTGTTTCAATTTGTACCTATAACCCCTTGTCATTTAACTTGTCATTTTGGTAAATTTTGAGTCAAACATGATATATCTCGAGCTGAAGAGCTCTGTTCAGTTACTCTTTCTGATCAACAGATTTTCAACTCCGGGCTGGTTCCAGTTTCAATACCTCTCGAGCTGGCTGCTCTTCTCCCATCCCGTATTTCACGCAGCAACATATTTGTGGTAATGGAGGCCAAGCCGTGGAGTGGGTTGTCTCTTATCAAATGCATAGCCAGCAGGATGGGTAAAGTATTTGTACTTCTCAGCACACTTGAGATGGCATCTGGAGAGCCCTTTCCAGCTATGGGCTCCCCAGTACAAGAAAATATTGAGAAACTGAAGTGAGTCCAGCGCCTGCAGGGGCTGGTGCTAAGGACAGGAGAGGCTGAGCAAGCTGGGTTTGCCCAGGCCGAAGAAGCAGAGGCTCATGTGCGATCTTATGGCCATTCTCACCTACAAAATGAGAGCTTATGGAGAAGGCAGAGCCAGACTGCTCTGAGCTCCACAATGACACGATGAGAGGCAATGGACACAAGCTGCAACATGAACAATTCCATTTAGATGCAAGGATTTAACTTTTTTTTTTCCTTCATCCTTAATGCAACCATTTTCTGGACCCGCTAGTTGAATCATGGTGAACTATGGTCATCTTTTCACTTCTGAGTTCAGGGAACAGCGGACACAGAGATGGAGCTCTTCAGCCATTCTTCCCATTTCCAAAATCTTTTGTTCCTGGGCTGGATAGCAGCATTCCAAAGGGGCTTGCTTTCCTCAGGCTCTGTGGGAGAGGGAAGAAAGAGGTCCTGGATAGGGATCAGAATAGGGAGTGAAACACCAAACCACTTCATTTGTGGTAGAAAGATTAGGATGCCTCACTCATTTCCAGCTATAGTAACCACTTTAGCAAGCACCATCCATGAGGGGAAGTTACTCGTGTGCAGAATATTTTGGTTTTGTTCACTCTGCACTCAGGTAAGAACACAATATTCTTATTGCAACTTTAACCAGGAGATTGCAGGGAGAAATCTAATATATAATATTCAAACTGATTAGTTGTTTCACGGGGACCATTTGCATTGATGAGTCTTCTGCCACCCTTTCCACCCCAAACTAGACAGCATCGTGCTCTCTCTGCTGTGCAGTGGTAGGGGGATGTTTAGGTGTCTCTAATAGGGGGACAGGAGCATGTTTGGCACATTTTGGGTTGTCATCCCTCCTCTCCCTTTGCCTTGTGCAAGCTGGTCCCGTCAGTCGCTCTAAATGTGACAAAAGACTGAAATAATAAAGAGGTCTCGGGTCTCCTTGGCAATCCAGTGATTAACGCAGGCCATACAATGCAGTGAATCATTCACAGAGGGGGCGAGCACGCAGCTCTGACTGCTTTGCTCACGTCGCATTGTAGCACCCAGTCATGCCTGGTAGCTGCTGCCTAGGGTGCCTTGAGCATCTCCCCTAAAAAAACCCAACAAAATAAAGATATACAGGATCAACAGGAAAATGTGCACGCTTGCTATGCCCTGTACAAGCACTGTTTTCCTTCACAAATCAGGTGAGAATAAGGAGTGATTCTTCTCATATGCTTATTCAACAGTGGGAAAATTAGTTTGATTCCACTGAGATTACTTTGAGTTTGTACTGTACTACCAAGAAGGAAATCAATGCCAGAGGGTAGAGCAGTGGTACAGTCACCCAGGGAGATTCGTGGCTTGACAGGGGAAAGCTTTGAGATGCTGTGCTGAAACCCAACATCTGTAGCCCTCGTCTGCTTTGATTTCTATGACGGTCAGGGTTGCTCAGTAATAAAGGGTGGACGTGGGAGCTGCACGGCCTCTCTGCATGGTGGCTTAGAAACATAAAGGCTATGCATTGTGGTTGTATCAAACTCAGATTTTTTTTTTTTAATTTTTTTTTTTTTTGTTATGAAGAGATTGAAAAGATATAACATCGCCCAGGCTTTGTCTGAAATGCATGAGAATGACAGACTTGCTCTTACTACACACACAAAAAATCTTTTAAAAAAATATCTTCTGTACTCTGCTGACACTACTGTTTCTTCAGGCTGCCCCTCATCAAGTTTTAACAACCAAGGTGTCCTCTAGAACACTCTTGTAGTACAGAGTGCCAGGCCTTGCGAGTGCAGGGCTCTTTAGTCTTTTGAAGAAAAAGAAAAGAAAAGAAGTAATTGTTACTAAATCCTTTCCTCCCCACAACTACAAGACTCCTCACAGCAGAGCTTTTCTGTAGAGCTTTTGTTGTTTGTGTCTCAAAATGTACCCAGTTTGAAGGGACAGCTATCATATGAGTGATTTTAACTGCTGCCTTGTTGATTTTCTTTCTTTCTTTCCAATTCACTCACTTTACTTATTCCCCTATTTTTATTACTTATTTTTTTTTTGGGGGGGAATTAAGAAACTGAAATGCAGAGTAATTAAATCACTGCTTTTCTTCTTCAAAACCAGCTGTTCTACCATTCACTTTCTAATGGTTCTCACAATCAGGCAAGGTTTCCTAGTGTACTGAACAGCCATTTTGTTGGCAAACTGCAGAAATATTGCAATTTGATACTACTTGAATATATCACAGTAATTGCTGAGGAAAGCCTACCTGTTTGCTGGACATTTGGGGTTCCAATTGTGTCATCTTGGAAGCACCTTTCCCTTTGTCCTGTGCTTTTGTGCAAAATTAAGAATATTCTTCAGCTCTAGGAACTGATAAACTAACATTGCAGGAAACCACAAAGAGACTGGGATGGAAACTGCATAAAGTTTCTCCTTGAGGCCTTGTCAAGATCTATCCTCCTCCTCCACCACCTCCTTCCCCTGTTATGCATTTTCCTAAATGTTTACGTCAAGGCTGTTCATGGACTCTTGCTGCTTCGGGGAGATTTGTGCCTGTTCAAATGCAGGAATGCAACCAGGGAAGGGCAGGGTTTGCTGCTCCTTGGGAATCAAGGGAGTGTGAGAGAGGCTGCCTCCTTATATGTGCAACTTCCTCAGTGTTGTTGATCTTTGCTGGTCTTGAGGAGGAACGTGGGGTCAGCGTTGCTTAGACTTCAGGCCATACACGCTGTAGAGCTGAGCAAAGTCTTTTAATTCCAAGTCTGGCTTTGGGCACCAAGTTCCTATTTACTTATAAATAAATGACATAAATATGCATAGAATATGCAAAAAAGGACATAAAATACATAAATATTTTTATTTATAAAAGAGATTTCTCCTTTAGTAACTGTACTTTTCTCTTTAGCTTTCTCTCGCATAGTGGGCAGTGGTATTTAGTTTAGGGATGTTGCAATTAAATAGCTGAAGAGAAAGAGGTAAATCTTGCAAGTGACCTTTTGCTAGTAGTCCCAAGAGTGTTGAAAAGGATTTGTTTGTATAGACTACTCCCTTGTGAGCAGCTTCCACCTAGTGAGCTTAATTGGTTCACAGATGTTATTCTCCTGTCTCCTAGTTTGGAGACAAAATGGTGGAAGGGAGAGAGAAAACAGACTGGCTACTTCATCTCTCTTTATATGCCCTTGTTTTTCTTCTTATATGACATTTTCCAGTGCTCTGTACAGGATACTAGAGCATAAGAAATGCACGGATAGAGTTGAGAACTTTATTTTAAAGCTGATTTAGCAGAGACTTTAAGGAGGGAAGGAAGTGTGGTTATGACTTTGTCATAAGCCTTTTTTAAACTAAATTATCTTGTATCCTGGGATCTTGGACTGCATTCCAAATATGCACAATATTTCTTCCCAACAGGAAAGTGTTTCTACCCCTTTGTACAGATGAGAACTATCACAGAATAGATTCTCCAGTCTGTACGTAGGCTTGAGGTTTTATTCTGTCACAAATTTCAAAATCCTTTTACTTGAATATTGAGGTGAAGTGTCTCAACATTAACAAGAAACACTTTCGGAAGTTTAAATGCAAGGCAGTGAAGAATTGGATAAACTAGAAAGTTTATCTGGCCAATTCAATGGATAGGCAATATTGAAACTGGAAAACTAAGAAGTTGGCTCCCTGACTTGTTTCCTGAACTGCTCTTACAGGGTTGGGAGAGAGGTTCTACTTCATAGTAAGAGTTACTTTTTGAGTTGGTCTTTTCACTTGTAAACTTTGTAGGTAAACTCAGTCCTTAAACCATGAAGCCAAAGACAGCAGGTTCACCCTGCACAGCCCAACCAACTTCTGTTCCTACCAATGCCTCTTGCTTTTTTGGTAGGTGAAGTAAAACAGGTATCTTCTGAGATGTCTGAGGTTATCTTAATCCTATGACTCGCTATTGGACCTTGAAATGATTTAGTTTTTAGTAAAATAAATGATCATGTATACATATAAAAAGAAATCCCTGTAGATTTTAATCTCTTCAAAAAGATTTAAAGTAAAAACTTTATATCCTCTTTTGGTTTATATTACAAAAACCTAGCAACAAAATGTAAGACACTTGTGTTAATCACTCTCAGAGTGACCATTCTTCCTTGGGCTTGTTCCTTTGAGGTGCTGAGTGTCTGGCTGTAATATAGCAAGATTTAAGCATGTAATTTAACTTTAAGGATGTAAGTAGTTCCACTTTATTTAAACTATTTGAGTGATTAAAGGTAAGCAGGTGGATAAGTGCTTTGCTGGATGGAAGCCAGAATCCGCAGCATCTTCCAAGATCCAATCCTTAATTATTAAATTGATTTAGAGCACTTCTTGTATCCAAGGCAACAGTGACAAAGAGATGGTTGAGTATGAAACTCTATATGTCTAAAAGAAAACACAGTTCCTCCAATTATGCTTAAATATGGATGGACGTTTGCTGTAGTCTTTGTTCTTTTCAAAAAGGCAAAATCTGCCTCTGTAACTACAAGGGTGGGTATGGATGGATTAGCTACATTATGGGGCCTTAAGGATATGCATTTTTGCTTATGAACTTAACTTAAAGCCAGTCTTTGTCTTTATATTACTTCTTTCCTCAGACATTAGATAAAGCCTAAATTGTCCAGATGGTTAGCAGCCCTTTTCCCCTCAGACAGCAAGATGCTGCTGACCCTCATGATATTGCTTAAAAATATTTATATATCTGTTTCTTGTTTCTATACTTCCTGGCTTTCATGTAAAAAAAATCTGGTTTTATGCAAATAAAATTCTAGAACATAGAATATTCTAGATTATTACATAATCTAAAACTCTTAACATACTGAAAGAAAACAAAGTCCTTCTAACACCCCCAATTTTACTTATATTTAAGGAAATTTTGATTCTGGAATCATAAGCTTAAATTCACAGAGCTCATGCTGTTTTCAATACCTATTATTTCATTTGTAGTTTATACAAAGCACTTCAGACTGAGCAGTTCTTCAGGCTTTTCATCCAAATATTCAGTTACTTTAGAAAAGCTGAAGCATAGTTCGTATCATCGGCCTAAGAAGAATACATGCTGAATCTTGCAAGGGAAAGAAAAGATGGAAATGAACTGAGATATGCTATTTATCTTTGCATGGTCTTCCACTTAATAAGATGAGGAATAATTATGTTGTTTAGGATGAATACACTGCATGGATTTACTTCACCTTCTAAACTTTGCTAGTGTTAATTGATACCAGTGGGTTATTTGTAATACTCTATGCTCTGTTTGCTGTAAGTACACAGGCTGCAGAATATCAGACTTTTTCAAGCTAGTAATGAAGAGAATGATCTTTCCTGTAACATCGTCTTTTCATGTCATTGTGGGGTCTGGGGAAATGAAGAAACACATGTGAACTGCTAAGAGTATTCAAACTGTGATGCTAAAGAGCAGTTTGCAGTTTGAAAAATTGGTGCATTAGTCAAAACAGTTCAGAGGATATCAGATGGTAGATCTCTGAGAAACTCCAGGTGGCAAGGATGTGATGAATTCCTCAACAGCTGGAGATAAAAAAAGGTAAAACTATAAAGCTATATATAGATGCTTACGCAAACGTTCTTCACATTTTAATTTTTTACCCCCTTGTTGAATAAAGACGAGAGCCCTTGTTCTCCACAGCTTTGCATGTGGAGCAATGATTCCCATCAGTATAGGGAAAACGAATTTAACATGCATTAATATTAGTGCTTTTGCCATAGAGATCAGGCTGTTTTCCTGCTTTTCTGTGTTTCAGTCTTTGGGTTGGTTCTTTGCTCACTGCAAATTTTTTAAGAGTTACCTCTTTCTGAATTCCTGCAAACTTGATTGCACAGAGGTTGTGCTCATGAAAGGTCCATTAATAAATTCAAAGAGCAGGTGCGTGTGATGAGAACACAGTTGAGATATGTGAAATCTGTGCTGTTCCTTAGCTAATGTCTTGATTTAGTCTGTGCTTAAAATGTTTTGTTAAAGTAGCTGTCAGCTAGAAATATGCTAAAAAACAAAACATCTTCCCACACCATTAACTGAGGGCTATGTTGATGAAAGTTCTTAAATGGATACAATTGGGAAAAGGAAGGAGGAAAATACCTACTCAGCTCATATAACCTGTTCCATCTGGGCAGCTGACAAGAGGACTGCTGACCTAGATTACATCTGTATAAACTATTTCATGCAGTTTGCCAGTTTGTACACTCTACTGGGACAACTTGTCAGCAGACATTTGTCAGTGTAGGCTCTTCTTCTGAGTTATTTATTACCTGATGAAAAACAGCATGTGATCTTTACTCAGTGCTTTGCAAAATGGCAGCTTTAGGACTGTTCTGCCCATAGCTACACTTCTGAATTCATAGATCTGTCACATGTAGAGCAATAGGAGTTCACATCTACAAGAAGGGTCAGATGGAGGATCTGGTTAACTACAGACTTGTCAGTCTGACCTCGGTATTAGGGAAAGTTATGGAGCAGATCATATTGAGGGTGATCATACAGCATGTCTGGGACAGCCAGGGGATCAGGCCCAGCCAACATGGGCTCATGAAAGGCTGGTCCTGCCTCACCAACCTGATCTCCTTCTACAGCCAGGTGACCTGCCTAGTAGATGAGGGCAAGGCTGTGGGCATGTGTACTTAGATTTCAGTGAGGTCTTTGGCACCTTCTCCTGGAGTAGCTGGCAGCTCATGGCTTGGGCAGGTGGACTCTTCGCTAGGTGAAGCTCTGGCTGGATGCCAGGGCGCAGAGGGTGGCAGTGAATGGAGTTAAATCCAGCTGGCGACCAGTCACGAGCGGTGCTACCTAGGGGTCAGTGCTGGGGCTGCTCCTCTTTGATATCTAAACCAACAACCTGGATGAGGGGATGAGTTCACCCTCAGCAAATGTGCAGGCAACACCAAGCTGTGAGGAAAAGTAGGTCTGCTTGAGAGTAAGATGGCTCTGCAGAGGGTTCTGGACAGGCTGGATTGATGGGTTGAGACCAATTGTATGAGGTTCTGCAAGGCCAGCTGCTAGGTCCTTTGGTGACTTTGGTCACAACAGCCCCTACTGTGCTACAGGTTTGGGGCAGAGGTGCTAAAGAGCCGCGCGGCAGAAAAGGGTCTGGGGATGTGGGTCGACAGCCGGCTGCACATGAGCCAGCAGGGCCCAGGGGGCCAAGAAGGCCAAGGGCCTCCTGGCTCGTGTCAGGAACAGTGTAGCCAGCAGCATCAGGGCAGTGATTGTCCTACTACACTCAACACTGGTGATGCCGCACCTCGAATACTATGTTTAGTTTGGGGCCCCTCACTGCAAGAAGGACACTGAGGCACCGAGAAGTGTCTAGAGAAGGGCAAGGGAGCTGGTGAAGGGGCTGGAGCACAGACCTTACGAGGAGAGGCTGGGGAAGCTGGGGTTATTTAGTCTGGAGAAGAGGAGGCTCAGGGTAGATCTCATTGCTCTCTATAACTACCTGAAAGGAGGTTGTAGTGAGGTGAGGGATCAGTCTCTTCTCCAGAATAACTACAGATAGAACAAGAGGAAATGACCTCAACTTGCACCAGGGGAAGTTCAGGTTAGACATTAGGCAGAATTTCTACATGTAAAGAGGGGTGAAGCACTGGAACAGGCTGCCCAGGGAAGTGGTGGAGTCACCATCCCTGGCAGTGTTCAAGAAAAATGTAGATGAGGTGCTTAGGGACATGGTTTAGGAGCTAGGGTGGGAATGGGTTTATGTTTGGACTCGATGATATCAAAGGTCTTTTCCGGCCATAATGATTGTGATTCCATGATTTTCTCTTGAAGCACCTGCAGGGGTTGTGCACCTCAATTGCTGGGAAAGCCTCACTGTCTCTACCTGCCACCACTCTCACCAATCTAACCAGTCCCCCAGAGAGAAGGACCTGGGCATCACGGTGGATGACAAGATGACCATGAGGCAGCAGGGTGCCTTGGTGGCCAAAAAGGCCAACGGGATCCTGGGGTGCATTAAGAAGAGCATCTCCAGCAGGTTGAGGGAGGGCATCTTCTCCCTATACACAGCCCTGGTGAGGCCACATCTGGAGTACTGTGTCCAGTTGCGGGCTCCCCAGTACAAGAGGGATGTGGAGCTGCTGGAGAGAGTCCAGCGCAGGGCTACGAGGATGATCGGGGCCTGGAACATCTGCCCTATGAGGAAAGGCTGAGGGAGCTGGGCCTGTTCAGCCTGGAGAAGAGAAGGCTGAGG
>JAVCKT010098432.1:0-10746 GCA_032273925.1 Rhynchotus rufescens
CTCACAGGGAAGAAGTTCCTCCTCACCTGGAGATGGAGCTGCCTGTGTTTCAACTTACACCCATTGCCCCTTGTCCTATCACTGCAATTCCCCTGTAATCCCTATTTTTACCCAATGGTAAAATTTACCAATCTGCTTGGGATCCGTGTGTGGAAGATGCTGGAGGACTGTGACGTGGCACTGGACAAATGGTGTCACTGGCCAAAAATAAGCCCCTGAAGACTGTTACCCCTGCCCTCACCCTGCAATTATAGTGAGGGAGGGACCCTGGAACGGAGGCTTCAGGACACCAGGGAATATATTTGGCCTCCAGGCAGTTCTCGGAGCACCTAGACATACATAATTAGTGAGGATGCTGGTGTTTATGTAGGGCTTGTGGTTGTGGAAAATAGAACAAAGAGATTTCTGGGGAATGGGCAACAAGAAAGGCAGTAAATTTTTTTCTCCTTTCTCTCCCTTTTTTTTCCTCTCATATTTCCCATAATAAAAACAACTCTCAAACACCGTGTTCATTTAGGTCACCAAACTCATGCTTTCCTGCCAGTTAAAACATGCTGTGCAAGGTGACTTCCTTACATCCTTGCCTGCCTTCTACTCTTCCATCTCGTTCTTGCTGCATCATCTCAAAGCTAGATGATCTCATGATTTCAAACAGTTTTTGAGAGCCGAGTCAGGCTGACAGAGGCAGCAAGGAATGATCTTAGCTTGCTCTTTTTCTCAATAGCGCTCTTTGAGATGAAAATTCCCCCTTGCCACTGAGATTCCTAAATGAAAGAGTAATTTCTGACTTACTTTTGCAAATCTTTTGATTTTTTTTTTCTTCTGTAGTCTGCATGTCTCCCCAGTACTTCCCCAGCTCCTGCTTTTATGGAACTAGTATCATCTTACATCACTCTTACAGTCTTATCACGGCTTTCCTTTTGACAGAGAGAAGCGCCTTAAAAGAAGCTCAAATCTAAGTTTCCTTGAGCTTTGGGAGATAAATCAGTCTGGAATTTCATTCTTCTATGATGCTCAAGCCAATGATTTCTAGTTATTTTGGAGTTTATTTTTATTTTTTTTTTCTTTTTTAATTTGGAAGAAAACCTGATTGTGTTAAAACTTACTTTTGGAAAACCTAAATCCACATTAGCCTCTGAACTCTGTAGCTTTATCTGTCCTTGCAGCTCCCACAGAAACACAGTTCAGCTGACCTGCAGCCTTTTCTTCTGTTCAATGGTTTCCATGTTTCAAAGAGAAACCAGATAAAGACTGGCTAGGTGAGTAATAAACTTCCATCAGCCGCATACATTGGCGTGCAGTAATCAGAGAGTAAAATCTTATTCAGAAGACCGATTGTGCAAGACCCTGTTCAAACAAGGACGAGCCTAGTGCCTGCCCAGCAACATGTTAAAAGCAGAAGGGAGAAAGAACCGACTCCTGCAGAGGCAGATGCGAAGAGAAAGCCTGGAAAAGGCAGCGCTGTTTATCCCCCGGCCTCGCCTTGGCTGCAGAGCAGAGGTGCCCATAGGCAGATGCACACATACACAGAGATGTGTTCCACCTATACTAATAGATAGATACACTTTAATCGGATCTACATGCTACAGCTGGCAGGATATGCTCACACCAGCATACATGGTGACAGTGAAACAAGGAGGAAGGTTTCACTCACAACTGCTTAATTGCTGCCACTCTTCTGAAAAGTGTGCCTAGCTCTAGTGCTATGGCAGAAGCTGGGCTTGAGGGAAGATCTGGCTGTAACAAAAGCAAAGGATTAGATTGTGGAAATGAGATTTTTTTTTACGGAGAGTAAGAGGCATGTATTTTTATTCAGGCAAGCTGTACTATAAAAGAGAGAAGGAATTGTATTATTTGAATTTTCAATGCGTTGGTTTAAGCTGAAGTACTCAAATCCTACACTGAATGTATAATCGACAAAGGTTTAACTTAGCAAAGCGGAGTTCTAGCGATGTGGGGGCAGGGTAGGAATGTATCTTTTCTTTAGCAGCATTTCAAGAAGTAGTTCTCACAAATGTTTGAAATATTTTGTGTGGCATTTGTTGAAGTCACATCAGGACTCCCTACTCACTCCTTATGCTGTTGTCTTTTTCAAATATGCTTTTTCAAAGTGTACTCCTTCTATGGTAAATTTGTCATGAAAACAAGCAAGAGAGAAAACTTGGGACAAATTAAACTCCATATTTACAACAAACAAGTAGCTCAGAAACTTCAGGAAGCCCGTGTTACAAAGTCTAACACGCACAGGATGATTTTCAAACTCATGTTCAACAAAGTTGGGTGCCTTTGCCCATAAATAGCAATAAATAACTTCTTATTTGTCTTCCACCCCTTTATGGCTTCTACACAAAATCACTGTACCTTTTACCTAAATCCTCCTTCCTAGCCTATACTTAGCATAAAAGGTGCAATGGTAACCTCAAAATCCTGCCCAAACTTCAGCTAACAAATTCACTCTGCCCATTTAACCTCAGTTAGGAAAAATAAAAAGTCTTTGCTGCAGGTTCTGAATTGCTAGGTTTTGTAAAGTTTGTAAAGTTTGCACAGCATGAACAGAGTCTTTTTCAAAATGTGCTGTTTCTGATGCAATTACGTTCTTCAAAAGTGAGTGAAAAGTGGCTCAGTGAGTAGTGCGCATCAGTGGCTTTGAAACCTCTTTGTGCAAAGGGATTTTACAAATTACATTTTGAGATGGCTTTGCTCATTTAAAGGCATTTCTCATTTCAGGTTATTGTCTCAGGCTAATGTAAGCGGTTATGCTGCTGCTGTGCATTTACAAGTTGGTATGAGTAATAGCAATTATATTGCTTACACTTTTATTTCCAAATTTTATATTCTACGTGCACAGCAGATGCGTAACTTGAAGGTCAACTCCTCAACTGAAGAATTATTATACAGGAAGGCTGCACATGCCTGTGTATGGACTTTATAGCATCTCATTTGCAGATATTTCCTCCTGCAGACTCTAATGTGGGAGGGGGCAAGATCCCTGTTTCAGTTTCTCTGGACCTCAGGAGTTTGCAGACAGGGAAAAGAGGAGGAAAACGGAGGGAAGGGTGGGGAAAAAAAGCTCACAGCTGCTGCCCACCTGTGCTCTAAATACAGGACCCTCTGAGGTACTGATTCGTGCCAGCAAGTTGACTCCTTGAAAATATCAGTACTTTGCACTGACTCGATGATATTGCGAGGGTTTCTTCCCCCTCTACCCCCTTTAATAAACAGCGCCATCAGCTGATTTTCCTCTCTCAGCCTGAGTCACTTCCTCTTCCGTCACTTCAAGCTCTTGGAGCCTGCGAGCGACACCGGCCACGTCTCCATCCTGGGAGTCCTTCCGGCCTCGCTCCTGCACTGCGAGCAGCCTCGCCAAAAAAAACGCTCCCTGCTTTTTGGGGAAGCTGCTGTAACACAGGCCAGGGCGTGAATTTAGTTATTGTGGTTCAATTGCCCACGTGGACATCCTTATTGCACACGGAAAGTGCCTTTTTTGTGGTTTAAGTTGATTCATTTCCAAAGTGGCCTCTGCTAAGACCACATGGACAGATCTACATAGAAAAATAGCTTTCAAGAGTGAAATAGGATAGTGAAATATGTGCACTAGCTCCTTGGTGGAGATAGTGATTCCCAAGCTAACTGCACTCTTGAATTGCTTACTAATTCTTCCTAAGTTTTACATTAAAAATCTGTTTTGTCTGTTCTCTCTTTTTGCATTACCAACTGACAGCAACTTTATAAACCTGTATAAAATGCCATCAGCCTTGATTTCCCTATTTTTTTTTCACAGGTATTTGGAAATGCCTTCCGTGAGTGATATTTTATAGACTTTACTGTAAATGCCACAGATAATATACAGCTTTTTTAGCAAAAATAATGCTGACAAGGCGTTGTTATGGAAATACCTAAAATATAAACAGTTTTATGCTACAGTCATTGTGATGGAAAATAAAAAGAGAGAAATACTTACAGATTTCACAGCTCCCAAAGGCTGCTCCCAGCAAACAAACCTGCCTCCTGAAGAGAGCTACTGCAGGTTGAGTTTTCCCCCACAAAGCAGCCCTGGGCAGACCTGCAGAGAGTTCAAGCTGAGCCAGGTTTCCTGAATTTCCCTGGGAGCGGGATCATGGGCTTGGCATCTAGGGCCGAGCCTGGCCCTAGACAGTGGGATACCAGCAGCAGGTAGCGGGCAGGCAGAGCCAGTGCGGGGGGCGGAACATATAGCAGCCAAATGTATAGCAGGGAGAGGTGGGGGCTGCTGGGGTGGCTCTGCAGGGGAACTTTGGGCTTTGGAATCATGCTAGTGGGGAAAGGGCTTTAAAAGAAGGATGGGGAACCAGCAGGCAGGAGGCTGAAGGGCTCCGCAGAGGAGAAGGACAGAGCGCAGCGCGACGGGAGCTGCCGGATGGGCAGAACAGAAGTCCTGATGGAGCGGGTGGCTCGGGAGCTACCACAGGTCCCTCCTGAACCCTGCGCTTACTGACGGTGGAGCCCAGCTGGACTGTGGGGATCTGAGCAACAAGGACGGTGTGAGCTCCCTAGCCCTGCCAAAAGCCCTGCTTGCTTCTGACCGAGGTGCGTTTTGAAGTCAGGGTCACACATGAGCTCGACTGGGACACAGGAGGTGCTTACTGCAAGCACAGGGGCACGTGCTGGCAACACTCGGTATTTCAAGAGCTCTCAGCCTGTAGAGCCACTGGAGGGGGCATCCAAAAAGCGATGTGGACTCCCCACCAGGAACCCTGCAGACCTAGAGAGTGAAATCTTAGACCCATGGGGCTGGAATTTTATTTGCAGAGAAGTAACTAAGTAGAGCCCTGAGCAACAAGCTAAATGCTGCTGCTGCTGCTGCAATTGCTCTGGAGTGCACTTGGTGACAACTGAGTTTAGCAATATTGTGAGTTAGTTTTTATTACTTCATTTAGAGCATGGAAGACCTTTGGAGAAAAGAAATGAAGGATAAGTTCCTTTGAGTGTTTTTATGCTAGAGAGCTTTATCTTTTAACAACCTGCATTATTTTTGAGAAGCATTTGTCTCTCTATCTAGCTTTTGTAGACAGCATTTATAATAGCTGAGAGGGAAAAGAGGGAAAGCAGACATTTCATTTTGAAACATAAAGGAATCCTGTGGATCTTGGCTTAGAGATGTTCAAGTTAATTTATACTTAGACGATAAATCTATTTTTCATAGATTTGTAACTTGACTATAAAAGCATGCTTGAAGGCTTGAATCTTGGCAGTGAAAGCTTTCAGGTCAAGAATATTTTTAGCAATATTCTATTTTTTTTTTAAAGAAAAACACATAAGGTTGTCCTTAAGTTTAGAAAGTTAAAGAGAGATTCTTATAAGGATGGGTGAGGTCATATTTTGACACCCATGTACTTTTCTTTCCATACAAAAACAGAAACAAGAAAATTCAACCTGCTTTCAGCTGGACAGATAATGAGAAATATTCAAATTTATCTTCTTCAAATTTCCCACAGGCTTGTTGCATGTTCATCTATCTCTGCTAATAATCCTTAAACATGGAAGTCAAGGCACCGTTGTGAATTTTAATGCTGATGTCTAACGAGCAGCTCATATAAATCATCGTAACTCCAGGAATGGCACTAGAATTGCAGCAATTAGCACTCGCTGAAGATGTGGATATACCCTACCCCCCTCAAAACATGTAGCTCATTCAATGGTACCGAAGCACTGGGGTAATTAATGCAACTAATACATTAGAAAGATGAAGAGCTGCTGAGAGGACAGCAATCAGCTCAGCACGCCACGTATAAAAAGCATTGGGACAATTTTGGTCAAGGACACTGGGGCAAACATCTTGCCACAAAATCTTTGATTTTACAGTTTCGTTCAGCCTCAGAATTACAGAGGGGCTGAGTCAGCCTGGCCTGGATTTAAATTAGTGGTTCCAGAGAGACTAGGTGCTAGGCCACAGGTATATCTAAGCAGAGGGGTCAGGGAAGGTGTGGAGCAGGCAAAGCAAACAGGCAGGTTCATTTCTGGTCTTAACTTACACCCTCTGCTTGCTTCTGCTGCATAACCTCCTTTCCGTGACTTTGGTCCCTGATAGCCTCGTGGGCCAAGCTCAGCTCTGGCTCCTAGTGCGACTGACTTTGATGTTGTACCAGCAAGGCAAAGGGCTCTGCAGAGAGAGTAACTGGAGGTTTCTTGACATCAGGTATATCCAGGTTTGGTATAAAGCTGGTTCATATTGCTGGCTCTCAGTACAGACCAGGAAGCTCTTTAGGACTCCAATTGGGTCAGACCTGAGGAATCTCCTGCAGTAGAACCAGCTGTACAAGGCCATTTTAAAAAAAGCTATTGAATCAAATACCCTGGAGCCACGTTGACCTAAGCCATGCAAAAATTTAAGGAATCAGAAAGGGAGCGTGACAGACTTACCTCCTACCACAGGGTCTGCATTCAGTTCAGCTCATTTGGCCCTTCAGACCTAGTTCTTAATAGGGGGATCAGTAGTTAAAAGCAACTCTCATCCTCCTAAGCCAACCAAAGGATGACCTTGACTTTGGCTTGAGGTGCTTTACAGCCAGCAGCGATTTCTGTAAGCCCAGTTACTGCCGTTAACTTCAGTTATTATCACTGAAACAGTAATTATCCTTGAATCAACTTCAATCACAAGTTAGCTTACAGAAGTCTCTTTTCTCAGTATCAGCAAAGCCACCAAACATTTGCATCAGATTACTACTGAGGTCTCCTGAAGGTGCAATTTCATGTCAGAGCTGGGCCAAATCAAGAGCTGGAGGGGGGAAGTCTTGGTCCCTGTTCCTCCACACCAGCCTCTCCCACCCTCAGCCACCGCTGCCCTCTCCTCATGAGCTCCTTGTCCCCATGGCCGGGTTTCCCTGCATCGCTGCGCACGCCCAGCTCATGATTTCTGCACATCCACCCTTCGCAGCAGACACCTTCGTGCAGCGCGTCATGCAGGGCGCCTCCCGTCCCAAACAACAGGCCTTTTCTTCCCGCATCTTCCCAAAGAAGTGACACCTTAGCCACAGCCCGAAATAGAAGAGGGTAAGGACAAGTTGGCAAGGTTTGGGCTGTGTTTTAATGGGCTGGGTTTCGCACGTAACAAGGTTGTGGGAAAACGGCTAGGATATTTTCAGCGTGCTTGCAAACAGCGAGGTAGCTGAGCTTGAGGAGGCTGCACTCACTCAAGGTACCATTCTGAAATATCATTTACATGGAGGATTTCAGCACTCGGCTCTTCCAGCTTGCGCTTGTGCCGCTCTTGGAGCTCTTTCAGACCGAGCCTAGGTATGACACAGTCCCCCTAGCAGTAGTACTGGAGCACCTCCCAAGCATTTAAAAATAGAAGTCACAGCAATAACCTTCCTTTCTGACTTGGCAGCCAGGAGGAGAAATACTTGGCGTAACTTACACGCTTGTTTGCATACTCGTGGGTGGGATCGAGCTGTTTGTTGGTGCGTATATGGGAAGAATTAAGTTTTTCTCAGTAAGCTGAAATGATTTTAGTACAAAAAAAAAGGATGGCTTCAGTGGCAGTTTTCCATGTGTGCATACTTGAGCTCAATGAGCTGCCTTGTGTTCCCTTGGATTCCCTAGGTCTTGTCCAGAAGGCTAGGCTGTGGTCAAAGACTTGATCTGGAGCACATCGTTACTGCTAGTTAGCTGCTGGGGTCTCCACAACATGAGGAACTTTCCATGCTCTCCTTTGTGCTTCTGGGCACAGCACGACACTCATTCCGAGACTCCTCTATCTGCAGAGAGGCTTTGAAAACAGCCCGCCCGTGTGGGAAGGTGAGGCGCCCTCGGCCCCACGGCCTGTCAGCCACGGAGACTGACTGCAGGGACGCGGCTTCAGCCAAGGGCTGCGTCTTGGGTGGCTTTTTGGATGAAGCTCAACTATCCGGTCACTCATCTGCAGGTTCAGGGAGGACACGTCCCACACTGAAGTCATCACGTCGCTTTACTAAGGAGGAGAGAAGCCTGTGCTTTTTGGGGTAGCAGATTTCCAGGTGTCAAGATAAGGAGGTGATTGAATTGAGCCAGTCAGTGGGAAATGATGAGAATGGTCTCTGAATAAACTGAAGGTTAATAATGTGGGGAGCAGTATGGGGAGAGGAAGAGACAGAAATGGGAGATTTTAATCTGAATGACTCCTCCAAACATAAACTAGGTGTAAATAGGATAAGTATGAAATATCTTCCCATCCTGACACCTTCCTTTATGAAAACAGTCTGAATAAATAGCATGTGCTCTTGCACTGAATGTCTGACTGTGTTTAATAGGAAGTCTCTATAGCCTGTGAACTACACTGAGAGAGAGTACGGAAACAGCATGGGGCCCTTGCTCTCTGGGGCTTTTCTCAGGAAAGTATCTTAACCTTAGTCTTCTTTCCTTCCTGTCCCTTGTTTAGGCAAAATGCATTATTTCTTATGTCACTCTCATTATCAATTATTTTCTTAGCTTAGTTATGAAATCTAATGTATACTTCCAAGATACTCCTATCTTTTCTGCTTCTTGAAGCCCGAGACTGCCCAAATGTCAAAGCGCACAAACAGCACTTCTCTAAGTAATACTCATCATGGACTCAGAGGGTTAAAAATAGCCAGACCTGTCCCTTCTCCCCAGCAGAGCCATGGCATCATTCGGAGCCACCCCTCAGCCTTTGGAAAGATGTCAGATATGAGCCCGTCGGGAGGCATCCTTGCAGCGCACTGCCCGATGTGCCGATGATGAAACAGGGGAGCTGCTCCGGCCGGCCTTTGATGCTAATTTCCCTCTGTTGCAATGTGTCCTACCTGGCCTGTCTGGCTCCTTGTCCCCGTTCCCACAGCTCCACTCACCTCCTGAACCTCCTTTCTGAGGCTTCTCGGTGGGCATCTGCTTTTCCCTCCCCTGCAGAGAGGTCTGGAACAGCTCAAGGTCTGCCATTGCCTGCTTTGATTTCGGTTCCTTTCGCCACACAACCAGGCAGGCTACCTGCAGGTGTTTTTGTGTATCCACAACCATGGCTGAGGACCATTTTTTTCTCTGCAAATAGAATCCCAGAATGATTGAGGTTGGAAGACCTCTGGAGATCTAACTGTCCTGGCTCAAACAGGGCACCTACAGCAGATTGCACAAGACCAGGTCCAACTGGATTCTGTGCATCTCCAAGGATGGAGACTCCATAACCTCTACAGGCAACTTGTTCCAATGCTCAACCATGCATACAGTTAAAAAGTCTTTCCTTATGTTTAAGTAGAATTTCCTGCTTTTTTTTTTCTTTTTTTTTTTTTTTTGGTCCTGAGCTGTCTCACTCCAACTCTCTCTCAGCACTTCCTCATATGAGAGAGGCTCCAACCCCTTAATCACCTTTCTGACCCTTTGCGTGACTCCAGACAGTCAGTCCCCAGCCTGAACTGATGCATGTGAGTAGTTCTCCCAAATTCAAATACTCTTTAATACACTGAGGTACAAGATGTTATCTTCTGTTCCTCAAGAACCAAAACAAGCACATCCTAGGCTAAGCAGCAGCAAACCTTCCTCTCCCAAAGGTTTCTTGCCTGACCATGCCCTCCTGCCAGAAAGGATGATTCTTCTTGAAGCTTATGCTAACATACACCTACACACAAAATAATCTGGAGAAACAAAACCACTGTAAATTTCCCACCATGTTATCAAAACACTACAGCTTTCATTGCACTTATCAGGACTAGACTGTGATTCATGCTAACTGGCAAACAAATACAGGCCCTACTCCATCCTGCTGTAGTCATAAAATCCCTTCCATAGCTCTTGGTTTCTGCTATTCTTCTACCATCATTAATGCCAGCCACCAGAAAATGCTTCCACATGGAATCCTGAACTATAATAGGCCCAGGTGGATCACTGCAGATACACTGGGGAGCTTTGGGATATGCTGCAGACAGGTTTTGAGCTGTTGGGTACAGTGACAATATCCTAGCATCCTGAATTGAGGACTGCGACTCATGCAGGTAGGGTAGGGTATGTCTTGATGTCACACCTTTGCCTCGGAGTTGCACTTAATGTAAGAAAGAGTTAGGTAAAAGCAAATAAGAGCATCTACATATAAAATCCAGAATATATAACAGGCTATTAAGTTTTATAAAGAGGTGACTGAAAAGACAAAGAAAACTTTATCTCAGGATTAACTCCTTAAATCCTCCTCCTCCCCCATAAGCTGCTAAGCTGCAGATCCACTCTTAACCCACATGGCTAGGACGCCATCCCTGCGCACGCTCCAGCCCCCAGACAGCATTTGCAGGTCGTACAACTGCACCGTGTTTGTGGCGGTATCGTTGTTTGGGGCTTGCCTGGGCATTGGCAGGGATTCCCACCTCGCACTTCTTCATCTTGGTCCTTCTTTCAACCATTACTGATCTCACCTAATAAAGAATCGGTTTCAAGATTTCTCTCTTCTAACTCTTAACTCTCTTGGAAATACCAGTCTTCCATTGTCAGCACTTACGTTTCACAGCTGTTCCTGAGAAGGAGTTACATGTCTTTCCCCACCTAGCAGAACCAATGGCAATATTCAGTGAATCAGAGAATCAGAGAATCACAGAACCCTTGAGGTTGGAAGGGACCTCAGAGGTCATCCAGTCCAACACCTCTGCTCACGCAGGGTCACCTACAGCACGGGACACAGGGCGGTATCCAAACAGGTTTTAAAGATCTCCAAAGGAGGAGACTCCACAACCTCTCTGGGCAGCCTGTTCCAGTGCTCTGTCACCCTCACTGTCAAGAAATGTTTCCTTAAGT
>JAVCKT010098433.1:0-10746 GCA_032273925.1 Rhynchotus rufescens
AGAACTCAAGATGGTTTAAGACAGGATGGTTTAAGACAGTAGTTCACTCTACTCAGCACACTGAGCTCAGAGCTATCACTTTTCATGGCACCATTTCAGGAGGAAGCTCTGGAAAGGCACTGAAGGGAATTTATAGTTTACCTCAGTCATCTAATCAATAGCACTGAACCAAGGCCTCACAGAAACACCAGAAGAGTTAACGGTTAGTTTTGAAGTGAATGCAGATTCAATGAGGCTGTATGATCTCCAAATGGCATCTGTACACATGCACTAACAGTGATTTTGGTTAGTTAGACCAAATTAATTGTCATACATATGGTTTTAGGCACGTGCTTGACTGACTTTGGCTAGTCTGATTGCTCTGATCAAACAGCTTACACACTGGCACATTTATTGTTGACAAAGGGCAAGGGAAGGGAAGTTTAAGCCCTCCCCAAAGGGTCATTCCTCTTGAGAGGGCAAGCAGGGATGTGAAGGAAGCTACTAGAGCAGCAGAGGAGCTCCCCTCATGGAGAGGCTACAAGAGGCCCCTCAAAGGGGTCTCACCACACAGCCCTGCACATTCATCCACCCATCTGCCCTACTCACCCACCCCTGCTGCAGCACTGCCATCCTCTGAGAGGCACAGAGCCCTCCCTATAATGGAAATAACTTATCACTAATCCTTAATTTATTTGACATTTCACTATAGAAGCAGGACGAATACTTAATGAATTTCTAGTTGGTTCTAACTTCAGCTAAGTCAGGAGAGCGGAATTAGAGCCTCTTCTTTTTCAGTTAAAAGAAGAAAGATCAAACCAGGAGGGACCAAGCTACAAATACCATTTCCTTTTCTCAAGTAAAATGAGGAATAAAAACAAAATCATTTCCTTTGACTTGCTGAGTGAAACAGATTTAAGAATTCCAGAGTAGGCTTGGGCTTTATGTTTTATTCAGCAGCACACAAATTCCTACAGACAGACAGCTAAGCAGATACTTACAAAAAAAGAAGTCGTTCAAGACAGGATATGCCTCTCATTAACTGAGCTTCCCACTATTCATTTGATTTACAAAGAAATCAGACATGACAGTTTACATTCATAGGGACTGTAACCTAATTACTTGGGTGTGCCACTTATATACCCGTAGTGGTGTACTCCTTTTGGCTCCTGTGACCAAAAACACAGTAGTAATTTATTTTATTATCACCTTCCAGTGTAGTCCAAGCACCGCAATTCTTATCTCTGGGGCTCCACAGGAGCACCTGGACAGAGATGGACAACAAGGAGATTAGAAGGGGGCAAAGTCCTTCACAGCTCAGTGAAGGAAGTGATCACCGCTGTTCAGATGAGTTAAGTCAATTCAACTCTGTAGCACAAGTTAAAACTAGAACAATTTTACTTGTTTTGTTACCTCTATTTATCGAGCACCAAGACCATCATATCACAGGACTGTACTTCAGGTCCAGAAGGAATAAAGTTATAAAAAGAGATTTGTTCTTAATAATAAGTATACTTAACAGCAACAAGGAGGCAGCAAATACAAAATCCTTCTGCTATTGGATGTACCACCTATAGATCATTTTACTTTCACCAGGTTTGCATTTTCAGTACCATTATGAAACAGTTCAGATGGTTAATGAGGATACCATTAACATTGTTTGAAAAGCAAAAATAATCACATATCAAGGTTACTTAAAAATTGAGATGTTTCTTCTCCCCTTTTGCTGCCCAATTCAAATGCAATTCTCTAACAGATTTCAGTATTTATGCTACAAGATATACATCAAGATAAAAGATTACACAGCTCTAATCAACTATGCTGAAACCATATTGTTTTGACATGCCCTTGATACCTTTCATTTAAATGAAGCAACTATAAAAATAATGTATTTATAGTAGGTAATCTTTTCTAACTTTAAGTATGGTTGTCAAAGAGCAATTGGAGGACCATTAAAAAGACGTCAGGAAAAAAAGCCTAGCAAAAGAGTACCACAAATCTCCTTAGCATGCCTGCTATTACAATAGGAAGATGAGGGTATGATGGCCCAAATGCATGTATTACTTCTATTTGAGTATTTTGGAGTTACTTGCAGCTTCCCAAAGCAGCTTTGAAATGCCGCTCTTCTGTTTCAGCTTCCCATTTTAAACAAGCCTTTAGATTATATTAAAGAAAAATGGCAAAAGAAGAATCTTCATTAAGTTTCACATGCTGTCCCTTGCTCAGCTACTGGCTTTGCTCTTCAGCACTGTTTATAAAGGCCCTGGACTCAACACACATGATGTGCATCAATCCTGAAAAGTCAATAGCTGTCAAGACAGCAAGTAGCAACCAGCTAACTGACCTGTCACTCCCATGGGCTTTTTTGATCACAGGTTTTAACGTATGCTCTGTCGTCTTTACATTAAACAATGAATTAATGTTTTACTAATGTTTGATGTTTGTCGAGGTTGACTGAAATAAAATAAAGAGTTCAGTCAGTAAAAATCATAAAGAACTGAAGAAAACCTTGTCTATGACTTGTAATACAATTTATTGAATGACTGAGGTGTTTTAACAGCTATGAAATTGAGTGTTGGGAAGGGTTATATGCTTTGTTTGCAATCTTTATCTCTTATCTAATGGAAGTCAGAGCTCATTAAACATTAACCCTTTTATTAAGGGCTTCTTTATCTAAAGCAACAACTGTATTCCCCAGCAAAAGCAAACTACCTAGGTACACCTCAGATTATCCAGAACCAAGTTAACAATAATGTAGGTTGTATTTTCCCCAGCACAGCTGAAAAGGGAACCCTCCAAAGCAGCTCTTGCCAACAAGCAGGAAGTCCCAAACATGAGCTACTACCTCACAGCATGAGAAGCAGGCCCCATACCAACATGCAGAGAGCCTGGTGCCTCTGGGCAAGAAGCAGGGCAAAGATGGGGCCTACAGACCTCCAGCTCAATCCTGTGATCAGCTGCACCCCTCATGCAGGGAGGCAAAGGGCTTGTCTGCCTTCATTGATCTAGACACCTATGGTGGAAACCTGCTGCAGCCCAGAACTTGCTGCCTCTCAGCTCACAGCTCCACACAGATGCTTATTGGGTAGCAAGTCCCAGCCACTAAGAATATTACAATATAAAAAAAGTTTCTATATTTTTTCACTAAATAGGATTTTTTTTTTTAAAGTGTTTACACTGCAAGAGTCGAAGTGCAAGACCTATGGTGTTCCTGTGCCATTCTGATATTCCTTCGCCATGAAGGCTGCACAAGAGGTCAGACTGATGTTTTCCTTCGTCTTGCAGTCCTCCTTTAAAGGGAGGGAGACACCAGTGAGACAAGGACCAAGGAAGCCTAGTTTTAATTGCAACAAATCCCACACTTCCCATATGGCCTCCACATTCATCCACAGCTGCAGGTACCAAAATGCTTCTAGCAAAGCTTTAAGCTGAATGGTTTGTCAAAAAAACAATCTGAAGCAGGACAGTCATGTGTAAGCCGCTGGTGGTGGTGATATACTTCCTTATGCAACTCTAAGGGGTACCTGCATAAAAGACTATGCAGAAACTAACATTAGGAAAACAGATTGAAATAAAATTGAAGGTTCCAGGTATAGTACATGGGGGTTCAGTGAGATATTTTCCTGGGGCCATATCCAAACAAAGTTTTTATTCACTGGAGAAGTATTTTCCACAACAAGGTTGCAAGGTTGTTAAGATCTGTCTCTTCCAACCCCTGCCCCCTTATATATTCCCAACTGAACCCAGCGGTTTCCTTGTCACTGAGTTGTTCTGAGGTCTGAGACAGACCTTTTGTGTGTCTGGTCTTGCCATCATTTCTCAGTCTTGAGAAATCCTCTCATACCTTGAGCCATGTAGCACTTGAGAGGCTGAGAATAAGGTACTTTAAGGAACCAACAGGAGTAGTTTCTTGGAACACCTGGACATACCCATGCCAATAACAAGGAGAAATTTTCTAGTTCATACTGGCTATTAGTAGGAAGGGTGCCTGTCATGCTGAACTCAGGGCAAGGTGGCTGGCTACTGTTTTAAACTGCTTTAAAGACATGAATAGATTTAGTAGCAGTGCTCTCAAGGGTGTCACAGATGCTGAGAACAGACAGACTAGTAATTGCCTTCAAAGCCTCAGATACCAGAGGACACATCCCTGGCCTGGGTGCTCAGGCAGCAAAACTAAGAAAGTGCCTTCCTAAAAGATCTAAGTGAATGGATAGAAGTTATAGATCATCAGTGACAGAGTAAGATCAGAACAGAAAGGAAAGAAAAATTGTACATGATTGCCACAAGCGAACAAGACTGTTCAGTTGCTGTAAGTCACCAAAGTAATCTTTAACCTATGGAACAAGTGTAAAGACTCATGTTCAGTAAGAGCTGTCTTTCAGCAAGGATGCAGCATACTAAAGCTTAACGGCATTAATACCTTCTTAAATCACCTCATGAAGTGTGCAATTTTCCTATCTGGAGTTTCCTTATTGTTAGAACATAGGATGCAAGGAAGGAGGGGCAGGTGGACTTGTACTGATTAATTGAATTAATTTCCTGCTTGATTAAAATACATTATGTACTGCATATTTTAAGGAGCTATAGAATGACATGCCCTCAAATACATTTCTACTATAAGATTTCCTGTTATTAGGCCTGGCACAGGTTCTGAACACACCATACAGCCAGGTGGGAGCTGCAGGGAAGGCAGCATAGACAGTGCTGTGTCTGGCGGGCTAGGGAGGGCTCCAGGGCAGGGACGAAAGCCGAAGATAGTGGAAAGGTAGCACAGGGCCCCAGCCTTGGGGAGTACAGGGAGACAAACTGCAAGATTAAGGCAGTCAGGTTGCTGCAGAGTGGGCCACTGCATTTAGAAAAACAACTGCAGCCCAGTCCGAGACAGTCAGGGCTTGAACACACACCAAAAAGGATATCAAAGAAACAACTCAGCCCCAGCCAGAAAGTCTCCAGTTTCAGGAGGAGCACTGAGGAACAACTGGGCATCAGCTGCAGGACTAGCAGAGCAGAACCAGCCCTGTGTTGCTTCCCAGTTGCCCTGCCAGGCTACCAGCCACCTTGCTGCTTGTGGGACTATACGACTGGCCGCTGAGTAGGTGGCTGACCAGCTCCAACTCAAACCACACTAGTTCTGCACAAGCACTATTTGGATTCTTCACTGCTACACCCTCCCAGAAAAGTGGATGCCTAGGTTTTCTGCAAGTTGGTTTCACATCCATGATTTCTGATGCAGATTTCTGACAAAATAGACACATTGTGACCCCATTCACCATCCCCGTTCACCTCACACAATCCCACAGTCTGATGTCTGGGTTTAAGGGAATCTTTCCTCCCCTCACAGCTTTGTCCTCTGGGTATCATTTTGTACTTAGATGTAGGCTAGCAGGAAGAACAAACAGCAACAAAAATTGTGAGGATGGCTAGAGAATTCAAGAAATTGAACATTGGTGCCACTTTTAGCAGTGAGGAAGGAGTGCAGTCTTTCTGATGACCAAGGAACTGCAGGCACGCAGGTGACACGGTCTGGGTGGCCTCAGCCACACAGGAGAGTAAATGGAGACTTGCCAGAGCACTGTGCAACACAGGCAAACACAGGCACACAACAACAAACCACAAAACGAGTTAACTGCTGCTTCCAAGCCACACAGTAGGACACCAGTTACTATATTAACAAATTTCCCAGGGCAGACAAGACTTTTTCAAAGCAATTCAGCACAAGATAAATTCTACCATGTAGACAAGCTGCTAGATTAGCGGTACCACATAAAAGCTGAAGGTCTGTGATTCTCACTGGGAACTTTTTAAACTTATTCTACAACTTCTTGACATTCAGCACATTCTCTCTTCTAATTTTAGAGGCAGTAGAGAAATGCCTCCAGTATGTCAGCAACCTGACAGCTGTGCAGGTAGAAAAATGACTCAGAGAAACGTCGTTCTAAAGTTTTAAATTTCTAGCTAAGTACCATGAACCTGACCCTCCTGTCTCACACAGTGTAATCATTTAGGTGGGCATTTAACTAAACTTTACTCAATGGAGTATCTACTGGATACTCCATTTGCATAGATGTAGCTGCCTGGACAAGCAGCAGAGAAGAATCATGCCTTGTGCTCTTAAATGCCTGAGTCAGGGAATGTGTCTGGAATTACTTGCGTTTTCACAACAGATATTTAGGATTTCATTTCAAGATTCATTCCATGAGATTTGAAAAAGTCAGATGTAATTATTGATGCTGTACAGACACCGGAAATTTAAGAACTGTGATATCCTGAAGAGTTGATGTTGTTCTTCCTTTCAGGTAGACTGTTGACATGACAAGCCAATATCTTGTCAGTCCATATAAATCATAAAAGCCATGTCACAGAAGAGCTCTTGCTTCAGACCTTAAATAACTTCAGTTAAACAGTGCTTGTCTTTTGAACACCAGTTTCCCCAAACATAAAAACATGGTAAACATCGAGACCACAGGAACAACTCTAGCAGCAGTGTGCACAAGAGCATGTAGTTGGACAGATTTGATCGAGTTATTGATTTTGCCAGTTGTATAGATCATGGTTAATACCTATAATTCCTATTAACTATTCTTCTAAAAATACCTATAACAACTATAAAGCCATGACTAATATGCACTGGAGAGAATATGAGACAACACTAGACATGGATGCTAATCCAGCAGGTCATAAGCCTACTCTCTGCATTAGCAGCAATGTGCAGGATTCCACTGCTGCCTTTTCATCCTTTCGGTTTCCACAAAATGAGCTCTGTATTTCAAGTTGCAGTTCTGAGCCAAACCATCTCCCACAATAAGCCTGCATAGAGTAAACAGTGAGGTAGGCAAAAGAGTCAGATTGCAGTGAAATATTTGCCTCATGAAGCTGCATTAGACATTGATTTTTGTTTTACTTTAAGCCTTTTGCACCCCAAGTAGCTATTCTATATAGCAGTTCATTAGAAAGAAGAGTTGGCCTCTAAATCCAGCAAAATCCGGAGAGGCTTCCAAAAAAACCGACTCATCAATAAGCCCTCAATTCTGCTGCTCAGTTCTGTCACTCAAAACCATTTCTAGTATTCAGGTTGGGTTGGTTCCACTAAAACCCCTGTTCAGAGAGATGTAGCTATTCTGCAGACAATGTGTTGTAGGGATCCAAGCAAGCTCAAAATGTGGATGCCCAAGTATCAGAATCCACCTCGCCATGGCCAAAAGATGCCCGTGATAATTTCTGCTGCTTCACAGAAAAGCAAATTACCCATTGCAAGTCTCATGCTGCTGCAGAGCCATTTCTATAGATACCCAAGTGAGCTCATTTAAAGCTAGGGTGGGCACCCATAAAAAAACTGCAAAGTATGCACAACTTCATTTCAGTTTTTCATCTGGATGTTTTACAAAGCCATAATATTAAATTGTCTTATGAAAACAAAAGGATAGAATAAAGCTTTCACCACTAAGTATTAAAATCCTTAACAAGTCCGCAGTGCTCAAGCCAGGTCATTGCAAGAATTCACATGCCTTGCACAGCTTTGCTTCTGGGTTGTTAAACACCAAACCTGCAATCTGGCTTCAACACTGCTCTGCTCTTGGGGAAGAAAAAGATTCTACTTTTGAATTTACTTAATCCCTGGGTACTGAACTCTCTTAAAGCCTGCCCACTTCAATGCAACATTAAACTGACTTTCACCAAAACCTTTTATAGCCTTGCAACTTCAGAATATCATGTTCGATAACTGGTGAAGAGATGAAAAACAGTAGAACTCTAGCTGCATCTGCACAAGCCAGTGGTTACACAAGTCAGGGGCAAATACTGTCAGTAGCAGCAAACAATTACAACAAGCAAGTAGCTATCCAAGTGGTACTACTAGAGTGGTGCCAGAAAATAAAAACAGTTTCAGAAGGGTTTTTAAGACAAACCCCTCTCCTCTTTGCTAAGGTCTTGCAAGTTCTGGTATACATTGGAAATGACATGTTCTTAAACATTCGCTGCCACACTGAGTTAGAAACTATTTTTCAAGATACAGATTCATTCTCAGTGAGAAGAATAGTCACTGTTAAGTTTGGGGACAATCATAGTGCAAGATACTGTAGCAGGCACTGCAATATTTGAATTTAGTAGAATTTAGAAAGTCTTCAGCAACTAAGTGGGATTTTCAAAAACCACCATGGCTTGCCCAACTCCATTCTCACAAAAACTTTTTACCACTAACTTTATTCATAGCAGAAGTGAGTGTTGAAGCCTCCTAAAAATCCTTAGCTTGAATCAAATATATTAAAATGTTGACATTTCTTGCTGGCCTTTTGGGCTGCTAGAATCCCCATGGCCATACCATTACATCATTACTTGAAATACACAGAAAAACAACTTCCTGTCTTTTCCATCCTGTCAGGACAAAGCAAATGTAGAATTAATATTTTAAACAAATCCTGCATCTCTCTATTTACTGTTTGCAATAACAGGTAAGAGCTAACCACAGAGTTAGAGCAGCTTGATTTGCTTTCAGAGAGCAGGAGCAAAAAGCTGAAGGATGACAGGCCCTAATCATGCAGCAAATGGAGGCAATGGGTTCTTTGAAGCTTTTCCTCCAGTTACTCCTTCAAGAGGATTAAAGACCTGAAGAAAGCTCCTCATTAGGGACCTCAGGCAGAAACTTTCCTAAAGAACTTGAGCCAGTCAAAAAGTTGCAGCATAGGGAAAAGGGGGACTTCAGAGAAACAGAACAAGGTAGCATGGACCTGCCTGGTAAGATGACATATTTGTGTGCATCTAAGGAATTTGTCATTTTAATCTTTATGCTTGAAAAACAAAACCTATAGTGGGCTGAGTGCTTGCTAGCAGGGTTCCCCATCATGGGAAATGTTGGCTCAGGACAGTAACTACAGCAGGTTCCAGAGCTGCTTCTCTGACTGAATCAAAACAGGCAAAGCAGGTTGAGAAAGGGAGAACGTGCCAGAAATCCACCAGGAAACGAGGGTTTGCATAGGCCTGAATCCAACCAGAAAGGCTCAGAGAGGTACAGCTTTTTCACTTCCACATTGCAAATACAAGGCATTTATCTTTACTTATATATGTATATCTTCCATATATAAACACAATATAGCTTATTGAAACAGAGCCATTAAAATTATCTTCTAGGAAAAAAAATGTAACAATGCAGTGGATAGATGTACCACTGCTTTACTCCAGAGTACTGCATTGACAGCATCTACACTCTAGATGTTTCTTTTCCTGTCTGTTCTTCCTGTGAGCAATGGGTTGCAGTCACAGAAATCTCCAACACAACATCCTTTGGCTTTCATTAAAAGCAACCAATTCTCAGCTCAAGAACACACACAGCAGGACCAACAACCAAAGAAGCCATCCAGCAGGTCCCACATAGTCCTGGACACATGCCCTGCTGTTAAAGGTGAAATACAGAAGAGTATTTGAGAACTGAAGTGTGTTAAGCATTTCAAGCGTTATCCCTCACTACCAGGATTTTCACATACAACTGAAATAGTGGAGGATGAAAAACATTAAACCATTTGCTTTGCTTTACTGGCAACCACAAATTAAGGCCAATAGCATAAAATAGTGAATGTCGTAAGTTTATCATTACTAGAAATTACACAAGCTTTAGTGTCTTCAGATCATCATCCTTGAAGTGTTTCAGAAGGGAATTCAGTCCTGTAATACAGTTAATGCAAGACAGGCAAATCCAGAAGCCATGAGCTCTCATTATCATATCCAAGCAACTGAATCAACAGAATTTGATGGAGAGGGACCAACATGACCAGACAAAACCCTCACAAGACTGGCATCTGCAGCCCAAAGGTCTGAGGCCTTTTCTGGCTATTAGAGAAACAATAGAAGGACTAAGATCTATATAGCATGAACGGACACTGCTACTTGCATCTCAGAGCCCCATCTGTTATTTCATGCTATAAGGAAACACCCCCTTGGATTCCTGCAGCTGGAGTGTCCGGCTGCTGTGGGGCTGCACTACTGTGACTTCTGTTCCCTCTGCTACCATCCCAAGGGAGGACTCTTAGGGAGGAAAGCAGGTAGCTGAGCAAGTTCTTGCTGTGTCAGACATGGTTATCAAGACAAAACAGTCAACAATGGACAAATTCATAAAGAAGCCACTAAATGTTTTATTGCAGTGGAAAAGCAGCATAACAGGGTGCAAGACACCTCTGCCATCAGCTATGGAAACACTGGGAATAGAGAAACCTTGACAAGCAAGCTCAAGAGCCTCTCTGGAAGGGGACAAGGGTAGCATAGGGCAGTTTTTCAAAAGCAGGTTTGTTCCTATATTAGCAGCTGGACTCTAATAAAGAGGTATCTGAATGTACAGCAATATTTTACCCTTTCCATTTTCAAAAAGTTGACTAGTGTTTCTAAATCTTAATCTAATAACCTAGATATCGTCTCAACAATTGTATAGAAAGAATAATAGGAAGATGGCTAGAATATATTTAAACAAGAAAAATGTTCTTTTTCTTGCAAAGGTCTACAGGAGGAAAAGCTACTTAAGATAGTTAAAGCTTAACCTGGAAAGATAGTGCCCTCTGGTGATGAAATATTTTGTTATTTGTGAGTAACAAATATTTTATTTTTCTTACAACATTTGTCTGGAGATGTACTAAACCACCTGAAATACAAGTATTTGAAAAAGAAAGCTTTGTAATTAAGAAGGATATTTATAGTGAAGATGTCTGATTTTGTGACTGCAACGCTATCAAATTGACATTTTCCTACCTGATAAAAACTGATAAAAACATGATAAAAACATGATAA
>JAVCKT010098434.1:0-10744 GCA_032273925.1 Rhynchotus rufescens
AACTCCGCTCAAACAAGAACACAATCTTTCTCTTCTTTATTAAAAACTAACTACCACCCCTACAAAAAAAAAAAGAGCCAACTTGCTATCTGTTTAGATAGTATACAGCTGAAATAGAAACATTCCTAATTATGCATTTTTATCATCATGTAAAACCAAAAAGCAAACACTTCAAAACAGAAAAAGGGTAAAATTTTCATTAAAAACACCATTTTGCACTACTGACGACAAACTTTTATGGCTTTCAGCAAGATGCACTCAAGTAAGTTAATACACACAGGCATATGACCAAGTCAATGCAAGATAAACAGAGACTTACAGTTGATCACTTACACTGCAACACCCGAGCACACGACCCATATTCCAAATTGTGTGTGTGTGTTGGCGGGGGGAGAAGGCTCAATTAATTGATATTTAAATACACAACAGGAGGCACTTGAGTTTATACACTTTTCCCAATTAAGTAGAACCTTTCTCTCTCTTTAGATACAGATGGAAGCCAAGCTTCAAGCTAGTGTTCTTTACACAGCAAGACTCTTTCCTAGAAAAATAAAGATTGCCATCACATTATCTACAATTCATCCACTCATCTCCTTCTCCCTTAGTTAAGGCTTTTTTCCCTCCACTCTCTCTTTTAGTAATGCAGTTATCGATGCAGATTTAAAATACCAGCCACAAAACAGAAAGTGACAACATAATTATGATTCATAACACAGGCCACAGACAACAGGGAGCGAGGCTAGAGCTCAGTTCAAGCGCTGCAGATTGAACCAAGGGTGTGAAGTGAGACACTTTTCTTGGAGAAGAGGCAGCTGCATGAAGGTTTGCTTTACAGGGAGAACAGAAGGTTCCCCTCACCAGATGTGCTGCCCAGCAGGCGCATCCCTGCAAGAAAGCTGTAGGAAGAGACCTGGAAACAAGAGGCAGGATGCACTTGCTGCCCAGCACGCTGCTCAAGACACACTGCGCCTCCCTTCTTCCCGGAGATGGCAGAGCTGACAGACTGTCACATTGCTGCAGTATTTACTTGTAAGAGAAAAAAAATACTTTGCACAGAATTTCTACCATTTAAAAGAAAAAAAAAAATACTGCAAATTATTGCAATACCTTTTTTTTTTTTTTTCTCCCCTCAGATGCTTCTTCTATTGCAGCCTATATTCCTACCAAAGAGGAAATTTCATTTTCACTTACTTCAGTTACAGGAACTTTTACTTTAAGCTGTCCTCCTAGGATAAGTTATTCGCCATTTAACAAAACACTCCATCTCCAATGACATCACTAAATCCTATAAAGTATTTTTTTAAATCAAAAGCTACCTTAAAAGATGTAGATGCTTTAAAATACTTACTAAAAACATCTACATCAAGTTGGTGCTTCATTTTTAAACATTTCAATACTTTTCCTCCACAAATACTTAACTGCTCCAAAATGCTTCTCAAGAAATTATACATGACTTTTTTCATGAAGATATCTTGAAAGGACAGAAGAACACTTCATTAGAAAGATAAATAAAAAGGATGAATAATTCTCAAAACATCTCAGAGGAAAAAAAAATGGACGATATTCTTCTGAAATTAAAGAAAATGCTTTTTTACACTGATGGAAACTTTTCCTAAACCACTGAGTGAGAAAAAGTCAGAGAGAAGCAGAAGGGGAAATCTAACACCTGAGAACAGTTTTGGTTCTGGGTTTTAGGCCATGCAAATCGATGGGGACTTTTTAGACTTCTCCATGGTGAATCTATATGGTAAGTTAGCATTCATACCTCTCTAAGTCTGTGCAAGCTCAGTAGAGATGGACATAAAATGAATTTGAATTAGGACCAAACCAAGGTAATTCTTCCTGCAGCGAAAAAGAAAAGCCACTCCAGGACACGTTTAGTCTTCATCACATTTTCTTACTGCTTTCAAGTTCTCAGATTTTGGACCAAAAATTTTCAATTGTTGTTATAAGCTTTACTGCTCATACAGCATTGCAAATTTATTGCTGCACAGAGAATTTGGATCTACTGGAATTTTCATCTTTTCAGCATACAAGAACAGCTAATATTTAGCTTACAAGAAATGACAGCCAGTTTATAGCTTCTGCAGCTGCCAGAGAACAAAGCCTTAACTGACAATAGTTCTACGTGTCACTATTAATGCCAGCCTCCCCAGCTTGTACCCTGATGAAGCCAGAGGCAGAGCAGAGTCAGGAAACCTGCTTATTTAAAGAAGGGATTGTGCCCACACAGTGCAAAGAGCAGCACAGAAGAGAATCCGAGCTGATTAAAGACCACAGTAAAATTATACAAAGATCTTGATTTGTTCTACAGAGCAAAGAGGAAGGAGAATGGGATTTTCATAAATAAATAAAATAGGACATGAAGAAGCCCACAGCACCACAGCAAAGCATCTCAACATCTAAATAGTGCCTATCTGGCAGTGGGAATGCAACTAGATAAAAGTTATCTAGAGTCTGCCTTTAACCCCTTGCCCCCAAATTGCTACAAAAATGCTCTGGGATACTAAACACAGCCAAGACTAACAGTGCAACAAGGGCCTACTGAGTGATAGGATTTTGCCCCCTCAGCCTTGCCCAACACTTACCTTGCATGATCACTTCCCAGACTGGAATTATACCCCTTTATCCACCACTGGACATGGACAATGGACTTTTTGCTGCATGACATGTGCAAGTTGTGTAAATGAAGAGTGGAGGAAGGCCTCATCAGGCAGGAGCAGCACAGCCTCTCCACCCTGCCTGTGCTCATGTGGCTACTGAAAGCTCTGCTCTAAGGAAACTGCTTTCAGCTGGAGGACGTGGAAAAGAGCAGCAAGTTAAAGCTTTTCCAGCTACAATGCAGAGCTTGGAAATATAATGGTAAGAAAAGGTAGGAAAAGGCCTCAATAACAACGCTGAGGCATTAACACTACCTATTAACTGTTTAGCAAAACAGTTTGATGAGTTGTAATGTGGGAACACAGGCCAAGAGGAAGAAACAGGCGGCAAGGCCTGATAAAGCCAGGAAAAAAAATGGGTGGAGAAGGACAACTGCAGCAAGCTTTAAAGAAGATAAAGACAAAGTGAGAGGAATGAAAATAAGGGAATCGTCATCTTTGAAAAGAAAACAAATCATTAATAAGAAATTAAAGGAGCAAGTGAGAATTCAGAAATGCAAAGCTGAAGTGTGCTAAACTGCAGAAATTCAGTTCACTACTCAAATACCTCCCTCGGAAGCAAACACACAATCTCCTCTGGTCAGACTCTATCAGAAGCCGCTGTGATGAGCTGGCCTGACACCCTGCATAACACAAATCAGTGAATTTCACCCGGCAATCCTAAATTCTTAGGCTAAGGCACACAGCATCTTTTCAGGAGACATCTAATTCTACTGGAAAGATGTCAAGTACCAGAGAACCTCCACATCACTAAGTTGCTCCAAGAGTTAATTACCCTCATTCAGAAATACCCCTTGTTTTCATGTTGACAGGCCTAGCACCAGTTCTCAACTTAAACAAGCACACCTTTGCTAGATTAACGAGTCCCTTCGTCATTAGCTTTTCTTTTTTTCTGACATAGGTACTTTCAAAACATGATTGAATCAGCCCTTATTTCTCTATCTCATTTCTGAGTTCCTTCCTCTAATGTCTCTTCCCCTAGGAAATTCAATTTAATCAAAGGAAGAATTCATGGGACTCATCAAGAACTAGAACTCTGATCAAATTTTCCCCCGATGAACTCAAAATTTATTTCAGCCTTCCTCCACCAGATAATGGCATTCAGTACTACTAATTGAAGAGCAACTTCATCTGTAAAGATGCAATCTGCTGCTGGAGAAGATCCGTCAACCTCAAACATAACCAGGTTTCCCCAAAAACAAGATCATTTTGCAAAGTTAGGCAGAGCTATCTGGGTATATAAAAATCTGATTAAGCCATACGCAAGGCAACTAACAAGCTATGTGCAAAACTGCTTCCATGTCCCCCAAAGTTGATTTCTCCCCCTCTCCACATCTTCCCTCCCATCCAGATTGTGGAGTCTCCTTCTCTGGAGGTCTTCCAAACCCGCCTGGATGCTGCCCTGTGCCATGTGCTCTAGGTGACCCTACCACCTCTGACAGGGCTGAGCAGCAGGACAGTTGGAGCAAGGGGCTCCCTCAAGGCTGAGATACCTCTGATGGTACCTCTGGGCTGCCTGGTGAAGCTGCAGACAGTCCAGGACACCAAGCAAATGGCTAGGAAGGAAAGGGACTCCGGGATGACCAGGCAGGCCACGTCCCTTGCTGCAAGAAAGAACCAGCCAAGCTTGGCAACACTCATTGTGCAGACCTCTCACACACACGGGTATCACAAACCATTTGTTAAGGATTATCTTAATATTCCTTTAAATTAGTATATTAACATGACAACAGTGATCCAATTTATTGTCATATTGCCAGCAGCTGGCAAAAATGGAAACCAGAGGCTATATTTTTCTTCATATTCCTGGTGGGATACCAATACTCCTGCTGGAACACATTCTTCAAGAAGAAAAATAAAGGCAAGAGGAGATATAAATCCTACTTTATTAGTTTCCATAATTACATACTCTGATTCTGGTTAAGTTATAGCTGAATTACTTTTACTCTAGAACTGATTTCACCACAGAGCTATAGGGCGACCCAGAATCCTGCTGTGTTACAGATACTCCTATCAGCTGCAATCTGCTTTTTGCCCTTGAGCACATTGACTGCTCTCCAAACTACGGTGCACTCCAGCTCCAGATCAACAACCACGATACGAAGCAGGACATGTCCCAGGATAGAGCCCTGAGCGGCTCCACCTCCAGGGTAGAACACGAACCATCCCTGGGAATAACCAACAACAAATACCCTGCAGTTATCAAGTTACTTGGACATTTTTATCATTATCTACAAATTCTACCTGCAATGATTTGCACAGTACTTCGGTGCAAACTGCAATATCATAAATTGGACTTTTTCTGTCCTGCAGGATGTTTTCATATTTCATTATTTAAAAGCTTCAGATAAACATCTTTTAAATCCATTTAATCTATAATATCAAAAACTCAAAGTTGGGATGCAGAACTCCCCTAATGGAAGCAAAAGCCATAAAAAAAAACCAGCCCATTTCTTTACCCCATCTCAATATCAGCATCTCCTATCACCTTCAATCCGAGCCAGAAATTTTCAGTCTGCAACTTATCTATTACAAACATAAAGATATTTTGTAAGTCAGTCACATAAAACCAGGCTGAAGCCATCCAATTTCACCCTGAGGGAGAGTCTACCTGAAGATGTTTCCAGCAGGGCCAGCCTGTAAGGAAAGGAGAAAGCTTCAAAACCCACTAAAAGCTAAATATAGCTTTTTTAAACTTTATGTATTTTAACATTGTTTTTTAAACTTCACCCTTAGGAACTTCTCACCTATTTTTTTTCCATTCACCTGCACCCTCCTCTATTGTCTTCAAATCTATGAATTAAAAAAGCAAGGTTAATAAAACAGTGGGTACATGGAAGATTCCATGGAAACATAAGATTTTCAGATGATTTTATCAGTCTTTTTATCCTTCTGGCTTATAAGTTTGCCCCTTATTCTATCATTGCTCCCTCAAAGAGGGATCTGTTTAACGAAGCTGTTCCTTGTTGATTTAAATAACTTTTTAAAGAAAGACTTGACTTTTTGAAGTTTAAATAACTTTTAAAAAGTCTATGCATGTTCCACTACATACCAAAACTAAGTTCAAGGCAGATCCAGATGTTCAACCAAAACGAACACTCAATGAGCTTTAAGGCCCATTATCATTGTGAAGACAGATCACTTCATGAAAAAAATGTAGTTGATATATCGGTCAAATAATTTCATCTTTAAAAACATAAGCATGCTGTATTAGTGAGCCAAAAGAGTTATTTCAAATATCATTTTGCAGTTTCATATACTATACAGAGAAAAAAAAAGTCATGGGTACACAGCTTCATCTCCTGTATACCACCTTCTATTAAATTTTATCCAGGTACCCTTAAACAGCTATAGTAGAATTGGAGTTGTTCTCAGTTGATTAACTGCTGGGCATGTCAGGCAGTAAGAGAAACAGGTATTAAAAGCACCTCTGTGATACTCTTAGTGAGATGACAGATCTGGTAAGTGGAGCAGGAAAATCCGTGTTTTGCATCTTGAAATCTCATATTTCAGCATTTTTGCCTCTTAACACCAACAATTTCATTTTTCCAAAAACAGAAAGGATTTTAAACATAACTTTATTGTAAATTAGAATTTGGGGACAACCAAAGGAACAAATAGAATCACTTGCTTCTCCAATAAGTATCCAGTGTGTTAACCTTTGGGAGCTGCAAAACCCCGTAGGTTGGAGCAGACCTCACCCAGCCAAAACCTCCTGGACAGCGCAGGCCCACGTACAGCAGGTTGCTCAATGCCCCATGCAGTCCAGCTGAGTACTTTACAGTACTTTATTACCATGAATTATCATTAATTATTCTACAAACTGTCCTTAAAAACATAAATCTCAGTGGATAGTTCACCATACACCCAGTTAAGTTTATGCTATACAGACTGAGAAAAGTCAGAGGCTCCATGAAAGAGCAGATAATAGAGAAGGGAGGGGAGGAGAAAAAAAAAAAAAGGGATCTTTATTGACTTTCATTTGCTGAACCCACAAACATGAACAAACCAAACTAGTTCTAGCTTGTACCTCAGTCACAGAGCTCATTCTGCTGGATATGCACAAACTGCAATGTCATTCATTCACTTTCAAATTCCCAGGTGATTTACCAAGTTTACAGTTTGAAAGATTATTTATACTTCTGAAATGAGGAGATACCACCATTGAATCATAATAAGCTTAGTTTTAAGCGGAACAGAGCTGGCTAGGTTTTGAGATACAAATGATACTTGGCAAATGTCCAAGGTTACTGCAAACTGCTGAAATCTCAGCATATGCAAATACACCCAATACAGCACTATTGGCAATCGGTCACAGCAGGAACTGCTGAAAGATTTACCTACAGAAATGCCTATAGGCTTCTGCAAAGTAAAGCTCTGCCCGTAAAGCCCGCCAGGGTCTCAGCTTCCTGTCCATGCATTACAGCTTCTCCTTATATTTCAGCTCAAAGCACAAAGAGCCTGCAAGCAAGTACTTTTATCCAAGCATGTGGTTAATATTTATCACTCTTGAGAGCAGAAAGACATAGTACAACCTAATCAACTCTCCCATAGTTTCAAGAACAAAGCAAAACAGCACAGTCAACTTTCATTCTCACTGCGTTTTCCTCACGTTATTCAAGATTTTGAGGCGTTACTTTGGCTGTTAGAGTGTTTTCAGTTTAACTGAGATTATTCTTTCTGATCCTGTTTAGATTTATGTCAAGGTCAAAACAATAGCAATAAATCCAATGGTAGCACGCTTTACATTACTTTTGACAGCAGGATATGAGAAAGGATATGAGAAATGTGAAGAGATTTTTATAATGTTATTTTAAGCCTACAAGCTTTTCCCCACATCACCTTCCACTGATTAGTTTGTTTTTGATACTCTCAGGAAGTAGCCTGGACTGCCACTTTAGATATTATCAAAAAGCAAAAATAATAAAGCATGACTTGCACAAGGTTAGACTGAAGGGCAAAAAGAGAACCACATCTCCAGCATCCCAGTGCACTGTTTTAATGATGAGACCCTCTAACTCCTGTCGATTACTGCAGCTAGCCCTTACACTCAGCACATGTCTTAGTTTCCAGGATGTTAGTAGAGAACCTGACAAGCTTTTGGGAAAAAATATTAATCATTACCTATTAAACTTAGCACATCTGGATGTCAAAAAGAAGTTTTTCCTAGATCCAGCATATGTTGCAACTTGGGTGAGGGACAGAGCCTAGTCTAGAACAGCTTCGCTCTGTCTGCTCCAGCCTTGGATATGGGATCTATTGAAACAGTCTCAACCAGCTTTTAATCAGCAGTCCAAGTAAAAAGCAGCAGTGCTTAGAAAATTGCTGTTGTTTAACATGAAGAATGGTTTTCAGAAGTTATACATGGAGCATGAAGAAACAATTCTTGAGGGTAAAGAGATACGCCAATAACTATATGAGAATTATTCCACATCCATTACAAAGAGATGAATCTAAACCAAACTTGACTCCAAGTTCTAGCTCCAGCTTAAATATATTCCTGACAGACATTTGTCTTTAAAACATAGTACTGACCATAGGGACTTCTGACACTACTGTGGCTTCCTTCAGCCAGAAACCTGGAATGCTGGTGTCCAAAAATCCCTCAAGAACAAACAGGAAGGTGACCTCCATCCATGTGGGAATACAGAATGTGCCAATTATGCTAGGAAAGGACATGCCTACAAAAAGAACATAAGTCACATGTATTTGCAAAGGAAACTCTTACATTATATTTTTGCCCCTCTTAGGTGGCATGAGGCTTTTGGAGAGTGAATACACAGTCCTCTTCCTGTTATTTATCTCCTTTGCCACAGGTTCATTGACTTTAAGTCAAACGATTTAAAAACTTTCAATCTTACTCATCCCTCAGTAATACAGGTGCTCTAAGGATGCAGCCTGAGAGAGAGGAAGAAGTCACATCAGTGTTTAACCTGAAACTGATGCTTCAGCCTTTTTTTTTTTTTTGATAGTCTGCACAGTTTTCTCTGCTTTCACGTTTGTTAAGAAACGAGACACTTCAAGTTCTATTTCTCTAACCAGACACAGCGTGCACCAATACCACTGTTACCCCCGGGCAGGCAGGGAGGAGACTAACAGGAAAGAATTTTACTGTGAGTACAAGACTGGAGCCCAGGAGGAGTCATGGGATCTGGAGTACTCCGGAATCACTTCTCTTCCCACGTGCGATGACTCCATAAGAACTCCTGCTTGCCTCCAAAGCAGCATGGAGCAAGAATTACCCGGCATGTCCTCCCCATGTTCCTGCGAGGTGGGAGGAAAACAGTGCCCTTCACTTTTGTTTTTCACCTTCCTGTGTGACATTAGCCCCTTTCTTGCTCCTTTCACACACATCAGTGTCTGCTTTGAGTATCTTCCGAAAAGACCCTGCGGTGGGTCCCACCACGCTCACCTCAGGCTCAGCACTAAGGAAAGGCACGGAGCTGTGCGGGGGACAGTTCCTGCTGCACAGCTTCCTTCCTGCAGCTGGGGAGAAGCTCCCATGTCCATGCAAGGATCCAAAGGATACTCCTGACTACATCCATACCTGAACTTTTGCTATGATGTTTGACCATGTCTGATGACTACATGCGGTAGAAGCCAAGGGGCTGCAGAAAGGCTGCCCTGCTACAGGGCCAGAAACACCCTCCTTCCTTCCTACCTGCCATCCACCTGGAGCTCATATACTGCTCTACAGGCACACCATCCAAACCAGTCCTGCCTTCCTCCCTCTTCTACCGCCCCTTGCAAAATGGCACTCTGAGTGTAGTTAGATCAGTAGCACCTCAGAAGTCACTATTGGAAGAGTTTTCTTTAAAACTTCCCCGTCTTTTTACTCCGGGCTATATGCAGGCCCTGCACTCAGCCAAAGGAGGACTCCAAGACAACAGTTTTCTGCTTGTGAGCCTCAGATGCAGGTTGGCAAGGAATTCTTCCAGGGGTCCACAAAAGACAACAACAAAAACAAAACAAACAAACAAACAAAAAAAAACCCAACAAAAAAAGAGCCCAAGCAGGATTTTTTAGTAAGCTTACAGGTACTACTCAAGGTCTCTGCCCAAGCAGCTGAAAACTGAGAAAAAAAAAAATAGTGTCACAGGTCAGAAGAAACGGAAAGAAATGTGTTTGTTCATATGGGAATCAAAATCACTTTGTGAAAAAAATAACAGAAATGTGTCTAAGATGAAATCCCAAGGAATAAACTGCACCAATAAAAGGGACTGCTATCAATATACATCATGCCATTTTCCTGAAGGGCTTCAACCCCATCCATCCACACTTTGCGAGTCCCAAACTGCCTTTGTTTGTCCCTGAGTGCCGAGAGAGCAAAGGAAAAGCAGCACCTTATCTATAAATCAACAAAGTCAGGCCACAGTCGGACGTGAATCAGTTCCAACATATTGGTGCATGACATCACTGACAAATTTCATACGAGCCTCCCAGCTACTGCATACACGAAAGAACACAATCAAAATCAGACTTAAAAACACCTATTAAGTGCATTTAAGCACCAGTAAAGGCACCAGAGACTGAACTGACAGACTCAGAAATTCCCGTCACTCCAAGAACACTGGATTGTCTCAATGTTTTTAAAGGCTGACATTAAATTCTCCGAAGGCAACGTGAACGAGAGCGACTGCTACTCAGAACCGATTGTCTTTACAAATCTGGTGACATTAAGTCAATAATAAAGACAAGTTGCTGCCAGTTACTCAAGAGGAAAGCTGACAAGCTGAAAGGCATCTCTGCCTCTATTCCGAGACGTGTCCTTCGGATCCATCGCTGCCCTCAGCTCTGCTCTAGGAGCAATTTCTGCCTCCTCTCCCAACTCGCACCCGCTCCCGCTTATTTCCCGTTTATCCCGTTTCACGCGGCCAGGCCCGATCTGAGCGGAGGCCTTGGCGTCCCCTCGGCGCACGCCTGGGAACGCGGCGGGAAGCGGGAAGCCCGCAGCTGGAGCCCGTGGGACGCGGCGGGACACGGTGGCGCGGCGGGAGCCGCCGACACCGGCGGCGCGGAGCCCGGAGCCGCCGCCGCGGGCTCGCCCGGAGCCGGGGCGGCTCTGCCGGGGCGGCCCGGCCGGG
>JAVCKT010098436.1:0-10742 GCA_032273925.1 Rhynchotus rufescens
TTAAATTATACATAGGAGAAAGGAAAATCTTTGTTAGTTACTATGATATATATATATAAATATAAAGGCAAGTACTATTGGGAAGTCCACATATTTATAGAATCCTTTCAGAAGTTGTATGATATTAAAAAAGAAACTGGAATACATCTCCATTTTTATGAGTGATATCATTTTTAATATTGTATTTCTGCTATTTAAGAGATTTTCAACAGCTGTATAAGGCAATTTTCATCAGTTGAAACACAATGTTTGGCCAAATCTCATTAAAATGGATTATAAAATATAAGAAAATCTCTATCCAATATTTGGAAAGAGAAGACTAATTCCCAAAATACACTGAAAGAGGGGATGGATGTATCTACTACAGGTATGTTTTCTGAAATGAGATCTGCATTTGTAATTGATTTGCCTGCTTTAGGATTTCCATAAAATAAAATAGATTTTGCATAGCTGATCATAAATGCTGTGTACAGAGAGGAATATTGACAATTGTGGTTGAAATTACTACGTATTTGGTTATTTATTTACACTAATGGGCTGATTGCAATTTTTTTTCTCTTTAGGTAATGCTATATAAAGGAAGAATGTTCTCTGCTAGTGAGCTATGATTGAACTAGCAGCATCCTTGCTTTTCTATGAGCTTGATTCTGACTAATCTTGTTCTGGAGAAAAAGCTTAGAGGAAATCAACAATGTGTAACAGTGTAAATGTTAAATATGCTGTTATTTGGGTTACTATGTAGAGAGAGTGAACTTAACATAAAAGCACATATTGTACTTATTTTATTGGACAACAAAAACCCCTACAACACAATAAAAGTTGGGCAGAGAGGAACCTCATGAGGTTGAGCAAGTGCAGAGTCCTGCACCTGAGGAGGAATAACCCCAGGTTATTCAGTACAGATTAGGAGATATGGATCTGCTGCAGAGCAGCTCTGTGGAGAAGGATCTGGGAGTCCTGGTTGACACCAAGTTAACCATGAGGCAGCAGTGCCCTCGTGACCAAGAAGACCAATAGGATCCTGGCTGCATCAGGAGGAGTGTTGGCAGCAGGTGGAGGGAGGGGATCCTGCTCCTCTCCTCAGTTCTGGTGAGGCCACACCTGGAGTACTGTGTGCAGTTCTGGGCTCCCTGATGTAAGAGGGATGTGGAGCTTCTAGAGAGGGTCCAGCAGAGAACAATAAAATATGTTGCTTACTGAATGTAATAAATATATGGAAGTTTGCAGGCAGTCTGAGAGTGTATTCACTAGAATCTGATACAAAGCTGAGTATATCTGTTAGATTTCTTAGTGATTTTTGTAGAATGGCAGTTTCAGAATATGATATTAGAATTCTACTCAGATTTTGTTGAATTACATCATAGCAAGTATTTGAATCTTTCACAGTGCTTTGAAAGTCTTTCTTTTTTTTTCTTTTTTTTTGTAAAATCTGTTGTTCAAGAAAAAGCACTGAGCATACAGATGGTATTTTTATCTTAACTTTTCTCAAATTACGCCTACTTTACCATTTATTTGAACTACACTTTTTGTGTTTGGTTAACTTCTCAGAGTATTGTCTGGGAGATATTTTAACTCACAGGGAAAGGAATAATCATTATCAAAATATCTTCATGCACAGACTATATATAGTCTTGTCATTGTTTAACTTTTCACCATTTAGAGAAAACTTATGATGGATCTAATTTATTCTTCTAACAGAACTGGAATGGGGATATTGTCACAGAAAGGACATTTACTATGAAAATTATTTAAAATATATACTCAAACATTTAGCCTTTTTCATCTTGTGCTGGAAAGTCAAGGATCAAGGACTGAAGTAAATAAAACAAAAGAATAAAAATTAGAGCTATTGCCCACTGCAGCACTGTAAGTTGTGTCTACCTTAGCAAATACCGTGGTGAATTAGGTGTGGATCTGTAGAGAGAAACGGGTAGTACTAAGGAACTAGAACCCATTTCTTTAGGTTTTATGTTTTGTTTATTTATTTATTTCAGACTGGGTTCAGTTCACTGGTCTAAACTATCATTATTGATCAGAGAATGATAGGTAAGCTCCTGAAGTCCATTTTTCAGTATACTTTCCTCTGATATACATCCAGTTCAAATGTTCCAACACTGCATCATGAGGTGAACTAAAAAAATGGTAAAGTATGCCTATATTAACATTTTAGTTTGGGTCAGATGAGGAATTTGGAAACACATTTCCCAGCTGTATCTCCCTGCTTTACTTTTTCTTCTTATCATGGAGAAATCTTGGAATGCACATACTGAATCATTTTAGATGAAACTAAACTGAAGCATGTGTGAGGAACAGCTACTGGAGACATAGCTATACAGCCACGGTTATTGCAAAGTGGCCTTGTATAGTGTGAATGTTAGGTTCTCAGCATCGATTGTTCCATTTCGCAGTTCTGCTCTTAGTTCACTAAATTGCTTGATGGGTGAGGATGCCTGGAAGACTTATTTCAGGCTTGCACTCCTGAACCAGGCTAAAATGTGAATATAGATGTATCGTTAGAAGAGACAGTCCACTCATTCTGAGTTAAAATAAATAATATAAATTATACTAAGGAAAACAAAAGCTCTAAAAGAGCGCCAAAAAGAACAGAGAACAGTTTCATAACAATACTCACTTCAAATATGTAGGCAAAAAGAAATTATCTCTGGAGTTTGTCATCATGTGTTTGATGACAAAACCCCGGTTGATGACAACAGTATTTTCACTGGATCTAAATCTGAAATGGTTTGCAATTAGTTCAAGAAAAGAATCTGACCTTGGGCCATAAGACAGAGTTGTGAATGGGGAAATGTATCAATAGTGTGTCTAAAAATAAGAAAGGAAATACAACACAAAATTTTCAAATGACTATAATTGATATATATACATCTGTATGAAAATGAATAAGAGCTTTCTAAACACTGGCAAAAGTAAATTAATAAATAATGAGAAACGGGGAATTGATTGAATAATTATTCAATCAATGAGAAATATGAGAATGAGAAAATTTGGTGTAATAATTTTTATTCAGGAGGAGAAATATGACATAAAAATGAGGAGTCTAGGGTTTGATCCAGATCCTTAGCAATCAGTGGGAAGCCATGGGCTGCTTCCATGTACCTTTTGGCTGCCTTATGCTGAACTCTCAGTATGGAGAATCTAGCACAGCTCTCAGCTGCTCTATAACTCAGACCCAGTCCCATAATATTGCTCCATCAGTTCCTTCCTTTGCTCATTTTCCTAAATTAATCTCAGGGCAATTCATTTTATAGAGCCTTTCTGACCCATCTAATCCCAATAGTGCTTGTAATTTAAACGATGATTTGAATATAAGATTCCCTGTATTTGTTCCCTCTCCCCAAGGAGGAGAATATTTGTCAAGGTCAGCAATAAAGGAGAGCAACTTAATGAGAAAACTATTTTCTATAGATGTATCACTAACTTTATGGACCACTTTTTAACTAAGCTTTTGGTGTCCAGCCTTTGGCTTTTACACTTCTACCTGTCTTACTTTTTACCAGCTATTCTGTGAAGCAAAATAAGACATTTACCTCCCTCCTGGAATTTCTGCCCTTGACTAGGTCAACTTCTCTATGTTTTTCCAGGGATGCCAGCTGCTAAGTGACTAATCAAATTGAAAGGAGAAAGTCTTTATGTTGTCAGAGGAGGAGCTGTAACTGTTCGGCAGAAAAAAACAGTTAAGTGTAAGAACTTTGTTCTGTTGTACAACCCAAGCCACAGGAGCCCTTGGCCCTCTGTACCAGGATACACTGACTACTCTCTTGAAATCTGAAATCTGTCAGATTTCTGACAGATGTAGCTCATGTTCCCACATGATCCCACAAAGCTGTGCAGCCCTTCAACTCCATCTCCACTTGATCACTCCAGAATGCGGGAGAAATAAACAGAAATGGAGTACTGTTAGCATAGTGCTTTGATGATTTTAGAACCAACGGATGTTGCTAAAGCTGAAAAGTATAGTGCTGGTCCAGTACTATTCCATTGCAAAAGGCACAGGGCTGAGAAAAGTGAGAGCTAAACACAAACAAACAAAAGCTTTAACCTTTATATATATATATATATATGTATGTATATATATATTAGTTGAATATTTGAGATAAACGAACTTGTCACAGTGACTCATTTGTTCTCAGTATTTTGTTTAGTGAAACACATTTAATATGAGTATCTATAGCTGGAAAAGTATTTATTAGACCAAAAGTTGAGAAGTAAATAGGACATTGACTTAATTAGCAGAAGATTATACATTATCTTTGGAGTTGAACTTTGAATGTGAAACATCAGCATTGCATTACCTTGTAGATTCTACTTTCATTGTACTATTTTAATAAGTGCTGACTGGATAAATCATCAATTAGACCTCTGTTACATTGTTTTTCTTTAGCTTGTTGTTTTGTCTGCTTGATCTGCTGATCTACAATTATTTCTGTTTATAAAAGAAAGAAAAAGAGAAAGAAAACCTTCTCCCAGTTCCACAGAGACATGACAACTTAGAAGAGGAAAAAGGCTTTTTTTGGGAAAAGTATTGTTATTGTAGGGTTAAATACACTATTTGACATTTATATGCCAACACTATCTGATTCTGTGTTCTGTTCTTAGAGAAAGTGTCTGGGATACATGGTGCAAAATTAGATATATAAATCAACTGATGCTAAGGAAATCATCCACTTAAATGACTAGTGCTTAGGGACAATAACTATATCACAAAACTTTAGCTGAATTTTAGAAGTAGAACTGCATAAATGTAACTAGCATGCTGGTTTATTAGTTTAAAATTAATTTACTTGAAAGATTCCAAATCTTATGAAGATATGAAAGAACTCAAATGAGTGAGGATACAAGTTATATTGTAAGAGCAGGGTTAGCGATGTATAATAGTAAAAATATTTATGTATGAATCACAGTACAGCATTTTTTTCTGTAAAAGTGTGAGTATATATGATGATATATATGTTATAAATATATACATAAATGTATATTGTATGACAGGATGAATTTGGAATTAAGCTTAACTTTACTTTCAATTAAGCTTTTTCAAGGGATGAATTATTTCTCTTTTCGCTTTCACATGCTATGTGGAGCTTTCATCACAATTTCTCTAAACATGAATATCATTACTAATGATTCCCTCTCTTCTCTTTCTCACAGCATTCGCATTTCTTTCCTTGATCCAGTTATAGGCCATTCTTGTTCAAGAAATCACACTAAACTCTGCTAATTTATGCGAATTATGGTTACATAGTTTCTACACCTATTACCCTATAAGTATTGCATATAGATAAACAGGTAAAGTTAGTATATCAATAAAGTCCGTAACTTCCTTTGGTCTCATCTTTAAAGAAACAAAACAAAACAAAAATTGCTCAAAGAGTTAAGTTTACTTAGATTTTGAAATGTCATTTTATTGTAAAAAGAATTTATATTAACTTATGTTTAGATAGATTTTAGATTACCTTATGTCAGGCATATACAAGACAAATAAATAACAACAAAAACCCTTCAAAGGTCATTGAGAATACAAGTTCTATAACTGGTCCTCTTAATTGTCTTAGATCTCATAGAAAACCAGTGTACTGTAAAGGAAAAACTATTAGATCAAGCAGTTTATAAGTTAAACAGAAACAGATAGTTATTTTCCCTGTCGGAGTTACAGATGAGAAAATGAGGTTGAACGAAATTCATGAAGATCCTGAAAAAACTGCATTTCTATTCCTCCTCAGATGGTCCCAGGACAATTTCCTAAATGACAGGTGATGTCTAGAGTAAAATAAGTAAAAAGAAAAAAAAATTAAAAATAAAGGACAATGACAGTAAAATTACTGGTAGTTCTTCTCATTCTTTGTTACTCCATCTTTGTAAGGCAAAGATGACCATCTTTGCATGACAAAAAGGGAAGTGTAGTTCCAATGTTTCAAAAATAAAGCTAAGCCCATTTTGAGACAGGTATTTTTGGAGGCAATGAAAAGATGGGAAAAATAGACACCTGTAAAATTTTCTGAACCTGATCCTGAGCCTAATGAGGGTCCTCATCCTAATGTTTGAAGAAAGTTATTCTTAAATTGGTTATTGGTAATGAGCAGATAAAAAGATATGATTTGATATTGTCTATGTTTGAACAGCTAGATGAATAATGAAGAAAATATAATCTGAGACCTTCTGGAGATAAGATACATCAGGTACATTTCAGTCTGTTATGAGTTAAATGGTCATCTGACTTGTTTAGCTAAATTAGTAAAGTAAAAGTTAATTGTAGGAATGGTAGAACTAGCACATTCCATCAAATAAAATTAGTACTGGTCTATTAGCAGTGTCCTAATCAAAACAAAAGCAAAAGCATCTTTTAGCATCTGCTGTGATTTCGATCTATCATTTCAGGTCTAGTTATTACATCCTCCTTTTGAAAACTGGAATTCTGATTAGATGCATTCTCTACTAAATTATCAAATAATAAGACCTATTTACATGTAGATGTTTTAAAGTGTCCAAATTATGCTCATAGTTTTCCTCCAATGGCTCCTAAAGACAGTTGATTTTAACAAGACTTTGTTAAGTAAGTGAGGTATTGTGCAGTGGGCGAGTGGATGGAAGAACTGATGTTCTGACTAAGCTCTGGAAAAAACACGTAAACTTCAAAGAAAGATACAGTAGCTATGACCACTATCTTAAATTTTTACTTATAATGCTTAACTCTTACAATTCTGAAGCATTTACTTTATGTATTAAATCTGAATTTATTTCTCATTGAATTTCCCAACCACTACCCTTTGCAGAGGTCTGGAAAATATCTTAAACAAGCTTTTTTGGATCTGTCATCTTCATCTACTGTCTGTGTGGGGTTTGGCAGATTATTCTAATTTTTCACATTTGTTGTAATATGTGGGAAGAAGCAGAATGTGGCTATGCATGAAAAGTGGAGATACAGGAGAAGACAAGCAGACTCATAGATTATGAAATGGAAGGGTTGTTTCCTATTAGTACTCACAATCTCAGTAGTAAATAGATTTAAGAAATTTTGTGGATGCTGCTTCACATATGTCTTGCATCTGGTAAAATGGGCGGAGAAAACTGGAAAGCACCAGAGGAGTAGGTGTACGTATGTGCGCACTGAAATAATTAAAAAAGATATTAATATCATTAATGTTAATAAATAACATATATATGAGCATTAAATTTTTTTTCCTAGGTATTAAAGTGCCTATCTAGATGGTTCAGTTTCAAGAGTCAACCTTCAAATGTGTTTAAATCTTTTTGTGACCTAAACCTTACATATGCATTCAACATGGCATGCCCTTGCAAGAGATAATCATTTCCTTCTACTTGAATGAAGAACATTAAAGCTCTTAGCACATTTGAACTTAAAGTGTGAGCCTACAATTTTAGCTTAAGAGAGAGAAAGTTTAAAAGGAAGCAATGACCAGAAAAGTGCATGTTGAATTGAACCGCCTGAATAAGTTTCTTTTTCTATTATCTCAAATACAGTTACCCCAACCATCACCCAGAAAAAAACAAAAAAAAATACATAGCAAAACTCTATCTACCAAAGAAAAAAACTATTTAGTTGCAGAGAATACAGTGCACATGGATGTATTTCAACTGAATGAATGAATGAATAACATCTTACTTTAGATTTTCATTTAAGGCTTGAATTTTCAATCCATGCTTAACACTGAAGAAGTATCACTGAATTAATAGAACTACTTGAATGGATGCTATTCAAATGATCAAGGATTTTAGAATACTTCTATGATTCTATAAATGTCCAACTGACACAATCATATTTCTGAGTAAAGTTTCAGATATATTATTTCCTTGGCATTTCAGACCTTAAAACTTTGTATCTTCCTCCTTCTATCATGTCCTTCTTTCAAAACAGTAAATAGTATAGGTAAAAAGATTTTAAATGGCCAAGGAATTCTGACATGCATTACATAAATCGCATTCTAAAAAGTTACTTAGTAGATGAAATCTTTGGTCAAAGAGTCATAATTATTACTTTTAATTAAATATAGGATTATTACTTTTGACAGATTTAGAATTTTGATAGTATGACTTGGCAAACTCTGGTTCTTCTGTTAATTCTTTATCTTTGAATGAGGATTCAAAGCCCTGAAATATTTTAATGACTCTTTCTCCAACACTAATATTATATGTTCTGAAATTAATTTAATTTCCTTGGTGTATAAGCGACATATTATTGTAGCTAAGAATTTCATCAATGCACACTTAATGATTGCATGGATCACCATAGGAAATTTTATTAACTTTATTGCAAATTCTAACTCACTGATAAAGTTCTCTTGTTGGTTTCATCTGTTATATACAAAGTAAAGCCAGAAATCATATTAAGGACAATGTTGTGCAATAATAAAAAAGAAAAAAATATAGATCTTTATTTTTTCTTTTACTTATATTATTTTACCTTTTCTTGCATTTTTTTATAAAGAATCATATAGAATTTGGATATTTTATTTCATGAAATAATAAGCACAGAGAGAGGAGTTTTTACAAATATCTTACTCATATCTCATGGATACTGGGCCATGGATTTTACTTGAAAATTTAAACACGTACTCTTATTATTGCTTGAAATTAAGGAATAAAATTACTGATAGCTTGATATTATTTAAACCCATCAGTAGCCTAACTCTCTTCTTATATAAAGACTAGTTGTTATGGGGACAGTATAATAACTGACCATAGATTCTTTGGAACACTGTGGAAGTTCCTTTATCTTTAAAGTTTTTGGAGCACAACTCTACTTTGCTACAATGTAGTCATTATTCCATAATTACTTATGATTATATATGTATGTGCATATATTTCTTTACCTGTGAGAGAATGTTGTAAGTGGAACTCTAAAACAGCAATAGTAGTCATGCCCTGTATCTCCCCTCTTTCTGCTGATAGACAGATATTATTATATGAAATAATTGGTGGAACAGTTTTACGTTGGAGATAGTGTGATCTTCCATCCATATCTAGTGTAAACAACAAATAACATATCTCCCTGGGAGACTACTACGCAATACAAGGTTAAAAGAAAGAAAAAAAAAAGATAGAATTGTGAATACTGTCTTCTATTGACCTTTCTTGAAGACAGTAAACTGTATAAATACTGCTACAAACTGCACTCTTTACAGTTTGTCTCCTGTAATAGAAAGAAAGGAATTAGTCCAATGTATAAGATGCTTAACATTCTTATATTAAAATTCAAGCGTCAGCATATAGCAAAGTTTCAAACGAGATTTATACATTGTCTTATCAGGCAGGAAAATCACATTGCTATTCTTGGATAATGAACTGCAAGTATGGAAGAGGTATTCAGATGGTTTACAAGAAGAATATTAGCATTTTAAAGAGATAAAAATTAATAGAGCTGAGTGTGATAGAAGTTGTGAAAATACTTCTCACTTCCACAGCAAGTAAAGAACAAGTTGCCAACTTTGTGAAGAAAATCTTAAAAATTTGATAATAGCATAAAAAAAGCAGTGGCATTTATCTTTGCCAGAGAAAGAAAGAAAGAAAAAGAAAGGAAGAAAGAAAGGAAGAAAGGAAGAAAGAGAGAGAGAAAGAGAGAAAGAGAGAGAGAGAGAAAGAAAGAGAGAAAGAGAGAAAGAGAGAAAGAGAGAGAGAAAGGTTAAATCCATGACATTGGAGAACAACAGATTTCACAAAGTTTGCTTGGAGTTTAAAGGAATTTCTTGATTGCACAGTACTGCTGACTGTATCCGATTAGAGGCAGTAAAATGAATATCTTAGGCCTGAGGCAATAGTTTATTGCTATTACCCTTGTACCCTCTCCCATTTTTTTATCTTTACGCATGAGCTGAAAATAAAACAATTGTTCTGCAGCTGAGTATAGCCACTCTCAGCAGCACTAGCTGAATAACCCAGTTTTCATAACCATTGTCCAGCTCAAAAGGAAGGAGAACTTCCACTGCAGAATCACAGCTACAGACTTCCAGCCTCAACTCTATCCCTAAATAAAGCTTCAAAAACTGATCTTAAAAAAACCTCTCGATTAGCTATGTCACCTATATACTTGCATTTCCAGAAGTCTGGTACTCCCAATTTGATTTTGACCTGAAGTGAAATAAGCTATTTAATCACTATTTTCTAAAACCTTTTTTAAAATATTTTCTAGATGCTATACATACTCAGCCTTGCATGACAGTATTTCAGACCACTCATCAAAGAGGAGTGACCACCAAACCATTGTTTAACAAGAGGAAACTTCTGTCATCAATATAACATGCAATTTTTTCTTCCTTGTCTCTCCTGTCATTCCCTTACCTAGTTCACCACAAATATCATGTGGTTTAATTCTATTAAAGAAAAAAAAATGCTAAGAAACCATTTTCACTGGTCTAACTCTTTAATGGGTCAGCGTAAAGGAAGGGATTATCCTGCACATCAGCTTGAATGAATAAAAGGACTCTTGTGCCCTCTTGTGTTTATCTTAATCTAAGATATACAGAAAATATTCTGTATATCAGCTACTGAAATATGAAACTGTAGAGAGGCATTCAGAAAATACACTCAGGACCTAGGCTTCTGTGCAGCTATCGCATTTCACAATGCTAAAAAATATGATAAAATAGTCATAGCTTTGTTCATCACTTGTCCTCCATTATATATATACATTGCCTCAGCACAGCTACATTCATATCCAAGTTTCGGTATAATCAAGAAAGCATTAGCAGAATAAAATTATAAGAATAAAC
>JAVCKT010098437.1:0-10742 GCA_032273925.1 Rhynchotus rufescens
CTTTTTTTTTTTTTTTTTTTTTTTGTTTGTTTGTTTTTGGGGGAGGGAGATGTGGGGAGGGAAGGGAGTAAGACTGTAAAGGAAAGCACATTTGACTAAACCCTGTGGAAAATGTAATTTTTTATGTCACAGCAATCACTCATCATGTGTACAGCTGGGTTTGATGATACCAGACCCTGCTTGTTGCAGAATCAATAGCAATGGCCTCAAGGAAGTTAGGGTAAATGAAGGAAGACTGACGACTTGTAGATTCAAACTAGTTTGGGTCATCAAAATCTAGAAGGAAATGTTGTAACTTGCCAACAAACTCTTATGCCAAGACAGAAGAGTGGGGACCAAATTAATGTCTCTTGTCTTGTTTCAGAAACATTCCATGTCTTTAACTAAGTCCTTTTGATTATTTCAGAATAGAGAAGGGGAAAAAAATGTTGTGCAACGTCAATATATCAGTTAAAATACATTTTAGGAAGAATTAATGAGAGCTTACAAGTATTAAATGTAGGATTTTCAACAGAATTTGCCACAGGCCAGCTTTAATTCCATCTTCTGAAAAAGAAGTAATACACCACCTCTGAATATCCATCAGCACCCTATTTATTTGAGCTAGCTTCATTCAGAGTGACTCTATTAGATTTTTCCAAGATGGAGCTGTTTTAAGAGACTTGTGCCAATGTCTGGATCAAAACAAACTAAACAAAAAAAGAACACTTTTATCCCTCCAAATGTTAATTTTTGTTAGCATAGCCGAAGCATAGGCCAACTCCTCCAAGATGCCATCAGGGTGTCAGCCACTCATGATGCACCAACAGCTCTGACCATGCAGTTCCCATGGGGCCACTTTGCAAACACTTTTCTGAAGACTACATGACTCAGTGGGTGACACAGACTGCTCACTCTTAAGCAAAGTAATATCAACAGAGGACAACTTTAAACAAGAATTGTAATTCTTGACCAATTCTCTCTCACCGTGCCTCCTGATATGGACAGACAACTGCCCTGCTCCCAAGACTATTTGGATAGAGCCCTCCACTCAGCACACTTGGCGTCCTCAGAGGAGGAGCAGCACTAGGGCAGCAGCCCAGTGAGCCTTGATGTCCTCTCTGGCACTCACCGACTTCAAATGCTAATGGGAAGTTGTAGCGAAGCAAACACTCAGTTAGCCTCCAATGCTCTATGACTCACAGACAGCCAGTGCCAGAGGATCTTGGCCTTTAGATAACCTTTGAAAGACCTGTCTGGCATTAATTTATGCCGTTGCTTAGCCTCAGAGCATCCCCAGTGCCCCAGGATGAAGAATGCTGCAGCTGAAGCAGCTTTTAAAGCAATCTTTCGTCTTGTTTTGTGCAGGCTCCCACTTACTATCACTTGTCATATCCCAAGAGACAGTCACTAATCATTCCTTTTCTGCCTTCTCCAGACCTCTTATGAGCTTATGAATCTCAGTTTAACTTCTCAGCCTCTGAAGCTTCTACCAGCATTTCAGGCTTAGGCATGCTATGCATTTATATTGCCTTAGGCAGTAGAAACCTGAGGTCTCTTGTGTCATTCTCTGTCCATTTCTAAAAATTTCTAATACTTCTTTTCCTTTTGGGCCGCCATTAAGCATTGAGCTGATGTTTTCAAAGAACTATCTGCTCTCAGTCCAATACTTGGTTCCTGAGTCGCAGCTTTGGTTCCTAAGCACATCCATTGCTCTTCATGCAGAGTTCAGGTTGCTTCCTCCTGTGTGCATTATGCTACATCTATGTAAGTGGAATATCACCTCCCTTTTTTATCATCCAATCAATTTACACTATGAGATCTTTCAGCAATTATTTGCAGTTGCCTTTCACCTTTGCCAAAATCTGGTGTCACCTGTAACTTGGTATCATCACCAAGGGGTCAGTTATCTCTTGCAGTACATGAAGAATAAAAGATAAATTTCCCTCCATGTTTGCAGTAGACAACACTAACTTGGTATCACGAACTCCTAGATGAAAAAAAAAAAAAACAGAAGCCAAAATTGCAACTGCCATTGAAGTGCTTTAAGCAATGGTCAGGCAGTGAGAGCATTTGGCATCAGTCTAGTTATTCGCCAAGCTCTGCCGTGATGCCTTGGGAACCAAAAGTGCAGTGACAGAGCTGTACTAGTAATAATCACCTGCTGGCAACACACAGCACCCGACCAGCTCACAGCTTGCAGCAGTTCAACTCAACACAGTATCTACTTACAGTTAAATGTGTCACCATCTAAAAGAAGGAATAGATGATTTAACACTTCTGGTCAACAGGTTCAAAACAGATTCAAACTCCAGACATTGAAATCTGCTAGATAATGAGCCAGTCAGTATTTCTTTATCCTTTTCATTCTTCTTTTCAGATCACTAGATAATATTAACAAGTTACATTTTTCTATAAATACATTATTCCAAGCCTCTTGCAGTACTGTATGAAACTTAAAAGGAGAAACTATAACAAGAATTGTGACAAAAAATAAAGAGGGGGGATAGACCAAATACATTTCATAAAAAAAGTTTAGTGTATTATCCATATAACAAATATCTGGCTCTGAATGCATTGAAAACTTCCCCCAGAAAGATCCACAATCAAAGAAAAAAAAATCAGGAATTTTAAAATAAGAAGGAAACAACAACAGCAAAAGCCACACACAGAGGAAAAGGACTGGATTTATATTCTTTCAAGATTTATATTCTTTCAGAATAGGAACAGGTGTTCTCATTCTGACAACTCCTATATTCAGGATTCAGTAAGTGCTGAACTATGAGAATATGATGGGACCAGTACAAATAGTCTTCTACCTAACTATATTCCCTTTCCTCTTATTCAGAGATTTAAGAAAAAAAAATGGAGACAAATGGACAGAACACTACACTTAATGACTATGCTTAACACGCAGCTATAGGACATGGCTTTTAAGGTAAACTGTTTCCTTACATCAGTGTAATTCACTGTGGCCCTTGCAGATGAGTTTTGGCTGACCAAGGCTGTTCTTGCCACTGCAGTGGTTCTAGCTGTTTGCACACCATCATCAGAGTGAAAGGCTGCTTACGCTGGCTGCCATTTTAGGACACAAATTTTTCTGCTTAAATGTCACTGCCACAGAAAATACCCGAGCACATGTGGGTCATAGTACTTTAATATTCCATGAATTTCTATTTGCGCTCTTTGAAATACGGCATTAAAATATTATATCCAATCCATCGGGTATCCTTTCAATTTATACAGAGCAAATAAACACTTAACAAGTTAAGCAAGTCTGTGGGCCATTTGTCCCACAGAGGCCATGGAGGTGACAGCACCAGCACCTGGGGTATCCCCAGAGCAAAGCTAATACAGGGCAGGCAGCTGATGCCCAGCCATGTGGCAAGTGCTGCCATAGCTAAAACCAGCCTAGGTTTTAAAAACAGGCATATCTAGACACATGCAGAGATCCCGTGCTGTCTGGTCTGGACCAAGGCCTTTTACTACTAATGGCAAAAAATATTTCCTGGCCTACATATCTTAATGATTACAGAAACTCGTATGCATGGCTTAGGCTTTCAAATCATATTGGACACAAAAAAAAAAGGTATTAAATATCAGCAGAAACCAACACATACAGTAACAGATACATATGGACAGTTTAAATACTGGAAAATACATGTTAGTTATACCATTTTAAGGCTTTTTGCAGAACTTCAAGTCTTAGGAGTGGGAGAGACTGCAAGAAATCAGAACCATCATTACAGCATTCACCAGTCAGCTGTATCTCATGTGTTCTAGGCTGATGCCTATCTTATCCTGAAAGCATCCAGTGCTAGGAACACCACAGCTGTCATGCGTTTATCCTTATTTTTGCCTTTTTTTTTTTTTTCCTGCTGCCTAAACTAAATAGCCCTTGTTACAACATAAACCCACCATTTCTTGTCCTAATTGCAATGGATGCAGAAAGCAGTTTATTTTCTTCATCTTTGTAACTACCTGTAACACATAGACTGTAATCACACCTTTTTTTTTTCCTCCAGACTGAAAAATTCTAAGTCTTTCCTCATGTGCTCAAAGAGCACATTTGCTGCTCTTGCAATAGTTCTTGTTCCTTTCTTCCAGATTGCCTCTTACTTCTCATCCTTTTGTATAGCAGGTTCCACAATTGGTCCAATTACTCAAACAATACCTTTACCAGAACCAAAAATTGTGAGAAGAATATTTTTAAGGGTCTCATAGATAACATTCTCATTTCTCCTCCCTAGCATGGCATCCATCTTTTTTCATAACATGATATTCTTGGCTCACAGTCAGCTAATGTTCCACAGGTTCTTTTCAACTGCTGCTGAAGTCATTTGCTGTCTTTCCTGAGTTTGAGTTAATTATTCCGATTTCACAGCTCAGAATTAGTACTCACTTCTAATTGCTCTTGACCTGTGAGCTATCCTTGATGGCTCCAGAGCAGCTCTTCTTGAAAACTCCTTCTCTATCTCTCAATTTCTTTGTTCTAGTTCCCTCCCTATCAGTCTCTTCCAAATTCTCCTTCAGACTGACTTACAGAACAGTCCTCTTTTCTGTTCCAAATTTCTGAAGAGGAGATGAATAGCTTCCTATTTGGGTCTTTCCATAGCCCTTCTCTTTCTCCTCTACATGTACTTCTGGTGGTACCAGCTACAAAACAGCCATCACCTTCAGACATACTATTCTCACAACCCTTCAGCAGTATCTAGTCATCATCTCAAGTTCATTATAGCTAACACCAAACTCTTGGCCTTCTTCCTCAAGCCTTCCCTTCACTGCTGCTTTGCCAGATTCTAAAAGGACTTTTACCATCCTGCAACTCATAATCCAGAAGGTAGTTTTAATTTAGATTTTTAGATTCTGCCCTCAGAACCATCTCAAAAATACGATCTTTTTATCCATTCATGACAAGTGTTACAATGGTCGATAAGGTCATAGTTATTTTGTATCTCACTGTAACATCTTGGCCAGGACAAAGGCATTTTTGTCTCAGGCATATCTATTTATACTACTGCCAAGATTCTCTTCAAAACCCAGCACTTCAATTAGCTCATGCAGCTCTTTGTATTTCTGACAGTTCCCCTCACAATAAACAGAAACTTCATTTTCAAGGACATTGACAGCATATATGAATCATTTTCCATTCATTATGCAGGGATGAGGTTCAAGCTATTATTAGTCCACATATCACCCATCTGTTTATTTGTTCAAAAATGCTATAACTCAAGCCTACACATAGCCTCCCATGGACATGCATACATTTAGGACTTTCTTTTCCGTACCAACTTCACAATCACCTCTTTGCTATAGTGCATAAAATCCCCTGACAAGCAATAGTAAATCTGCTACTGAGTGGAAAGAAAGCCCATTTTAATGGCAAACATTGTGTCGAAGTCCCCTTGTACATATTTGTCTTCACTTTTTTATCCTTTGTTTCAGATGGAGACTGCAAGTTCCTCGAGACAGAAACTACTTTTAAAGTACTGTGACTGTACATCCACTTTTGTATTTGGCACCTAGAGTTGGTTGTTCTTGGGGGTTGTTAGAAAAACAGTGATAATATATACACATATATATGCATATGTTTATATATATACCCATACAAAGACACAGTATTATATGACAATTGAACTAATCTAGCCCAGTATAGCTAAAGCCTCAGCTAAAATCTTGCTTAAAGATCACAGTTCAGAAAAGCATAAATATATGGCAACACGGTCACATATTTGTTCTCATTAGAGTTCCAGAGGTTCTGCTAAAACTAGCATAATTACATAAAAATGATGTTGGTGGACTGCATAAAATATTTCAGGACAGAACAATTTTTCTGAACTGCTTATTTTTAAGTTTTACTTCAACGCGTTGCAGATAAAAGTGTAATCCTTTTTAGTGAAAAGTTATTTTCAGATCTCTCATTTTCCTGAGAAGACTACTTGTCTTCTCAGATTGTACAGAAACTAGTAAGTACAGAAGTTGCCATTTAAGTTTTCAGTCTCTCAAGCCTTCTAGATAGTTCTGCTAATGTGAAGTTTTCTATTTGCTGTGTTAAAAATGCTAGGCTTTTTTTGTCTACCTATTTCCTTAATGCTTGAATTTAAGGATAATATTTTAATTTATCTGTGGTTTCAATCCTGCCTTCCAAGTTTAAGAAGCTGAGGCTGCTTTTAAATCTTCTTTTTTCCTCCAACTTTTCACTGTATGATGTATCATATTTAAAAAGTGATTAAACAAGTCTATGTCATTCAAGAGCAGCCAATTTATATCTGCATAGGCTTTTTATCTCAGTACTCCAAGCTGTCTATGCTTTCCACTGGTTTTCTTTTGCAGGAACTACAGTAGCGTGCAGGTATTCCAGATTCAGGCTTTTCTCTTAAATGCATCCTTTTCCTGCATCTTAATAGAGAGAAGAGAGAGTGGCTTTGCCAGGACAACCACTTGCTCCCACTGTACTTACAACTGTTTCCCATCAAGAGCATGAGCTTATGAACATCCAATTTACTTAAGTGTTTCCTAATGTGATTCTCCTCCACCAAGGCTAAGTCTTCCTCCAAAATTCTCTTCTGATCTCTAAGGCTTGGGATTCCTTAAGGTTGGTCTACCCAAGAAAGACCAAGGCAAAGCTGCATCAAATACTTCAGCCTTTTCTCAATCCAGGGTCCTTCTAGGCCCCTGTTTGAGGGGAGGGAAAGTCCCATCACACTTTCTCTACCTTCCTTTTGCTACTTACATATACTTACAGAAGCTTTTCTTTTGGCTTTTCACACACATTTAGTTTTAATTCCATGAAAATGATGGTTTAATAGAGATTTCTGAATATCTGAAATTTTCTGAAATTCTGAAATTTGCATGTCTGTTCCCTCCATGGGATTATTTCAAGCAGGTCCTGAAACAGGCCAGTGTCTATTCTCCTGAAATCCATGGTTGCAATCCCGCTTTTTTGATTTTTTCCTCCCACCTTGTCACATTCTGAGCTCCCAAATTCTGTGGTCACTGCAGCCAAGGTTGTCCCCAGCTCTCATATTTCTGACCATTTTTTCCTCATCTGTAGGTATGAGGTCCAGCAGGCCTCATAAAATTGTTTTCAACATGCACTCCAGAAGTCTCTTGGTTTGCCTGTGACCTGCTGAGGTATCTGCCCTCTAGCAGATATCAGGGTAGCTTAAGTACCCCATGAGGACTAGGGTGTGTGAATGTGAAGCTTCTTTCAATTTGCTGAAGAAGTTCTTGTCTACTTCTTTTCCCCAATTAGCCAGTCTATAGCAGGTAGCCACTACACTCTCACCTCTGCCAGTCTGCCTGTTACTCCTGACCCATAAGTTCTCAGCTAGCCCCTCACTTGTCTCCAGCAGAGCTCCATGAATTCCTACTGCTCTTTTACATAACAGCCATCTCCCCTCCTCACCTTCATGGCCTGTCCTTCCTAAAGAGCCCAAATCCCTCCGTTACAGCATTCCAGTTGTGTGAGCTTATATACAATATGTCACTATATCTCTTTCCATAACAGCAATGAAATCATAGCCCTGTAACTGAACACAGATTTCTAATTCCTCCTGTTTGTTCCTCATGCTGTGTGCATTAGTATACAGACGCTTCAGAGAGACACCCCGGTGTGCTGATTTCTTGGAAAGGGCATGAGAGTTTTCCCCATAACTTTGTGCCTTAGGCACTTCCTTATTTGCATGCATACACTCTGTCTCATTCACTCTCATTTTGCCAATCGAAATTGGCAAAAAAATGGCTTCTGTTCACATCATCCTATACCGTTTGGTCATCAACTCTGGCTACCTTTTCCTTACTTCACAGTTAGTCCTTCTCTCTCATCCCACTCTAGTTTTCTAGGTTAAAGCACTCCTTACAAGGCTGGCCAGCCTGTTGGCAAAGATACTTCTACTCCATTTTGTCAGATAGAATCCACATCTGCCAAGCAGGTTTTGATCCTTAAAGAATGTCCTATGGCTGTAGAAACCAAAATCCTCTTGACACCAGCTTTGCCAACCAATTGTCGACCCACATGATCCATTTAATCCTCCTCAGGCCTTCTTCTATCACTATCAGGACTGAGGAGCCCACGATCTGGGCCCTGATGCCCTTGACTTTTGCTCCCAAAACAACACAGTCCTGCTTGATGCTTCTCAGGTCTACCCCAGAATTATCATTAGTGCCTGGAAGTGCAGCATTAGTGCATGGAAGAGCAGCAGGCTTGGATAAACTTTAAAAGCCTCTCTGCTGCATCCTAAATATGAGCTCCCGACAAGCAGTGAACTCCTGCAGGTCACACAGCAGGTCAGGTTGGTAGATGGAGGCCTCCTTCCACTGCTTATATCCCACTACTAAGACTCACTGGGTCCTTCTAGTGCTTCTGCACAGCAGTCCAGATGCTCTATTTGTCACTGTTACCAGCATCTCATTAGCTACAAGGGGAGTGAACTTATTCTGAAGCATCAAGTCTTTCAGTAGAGCAGGACATCTCATCCTGGTGCCAGGAGTCACCAGCTTCCAATCTTCACTGTCTTGAAGTTTCTACTCTCTGATTCGATAGGCGCTGACCTCTGCCTGCCTCTGCTACACGTGGAGTTTTGGCCTTCTGAAGCTTTGGAGAAAATATAGTTGATCTCTTTCTCATCCTCTATGGTACTACACAGTATGCTGACCTATTCACACAGCTCCCTGACTGAGCAAATGGGTCTTCTAAGTCCCCTTCTACCCTAATCAATGTTAGTCCTCAGAAAGTCCTCAGAAGATGTCTAAGCAGAGCCATAACTGGTATGTAAACTGCTATATGTGTTGGTTCCTTCTGTTAACTGAAACGATTTATCATCATGGCATGGAAGTACCATTCAATAAAGTGCAAAGCAGTGGGGCTGTTATATGTAAGGTATTCCTTGTTCTTTCATGCCCTTCACAAAAGGGAAAATCCGTTTGGATTGATCGTTTTCTAGATATGCTCTGCATTACTGCTGGACAAAACAACACCATGGAAATGCATTTGTTAGTAGCAGAATAAGGTGTTCCAATGTGGTCATCTTTAATTTCCAAAGAATCTCTTTCTGAATCCTAGACTAGTCCCAAAGCACCTTTCCATGAGACTGGCTTTCTCTGTTTTCTTCAGCCAGCAGACTAACCTGTTGCCTACAGTTCTAATCTCAGCTTTAGGTAACCACTTATATATGATAGACATAGAAGTATGTCTATGTAACTTAGTTTACTTACTTAAGTAAGTAGAAGTTATTAGAATCAAAGCAAATGAATTCCTTCCAACATTTACTGGATCAGAAGAAACACATGATTGAGGCCAAACTTCTGATTTTTGCAAGAATTCTAAATATTCTTCCTGGAGAACCAAAAAGCAAGGAAAAAAAAATGTCCTTTTTAAAATAAAATAGGTCTTTCACTGGTCATCTTCCAGGCTACTTCGTTTTTCTCACATTCCAAAATGACTGTATACCATCTCCACCTGGGTTCACATAGTAAGGACTATCCAATGGTTCCAGTGAATACTCAAAAGACATGTTCCGAGAAAGATATATCTTTATGAACATTCTCATTTTAAGCAGATAGGAGGCATATGTAGCTATTTGCCATTGTACAGCTTGATATACCAACCTTTGCCAGCTACATAGTGGAGAAAGGGGATGACTGGCTTGAGGCCAACAGATACAGCAGTTTACACACTGCCAGGCAGTTCACATAAGTGTGAACTGACATGTGGCACAGTAGTCCAAAACAGTCTGAAATGTGTGGCCGACAGATTTATTTTGTGGCTGCAGATGACCATCCAGATGGACCAAACCCTCTCCTCTGGAAGGTATGCCATTGCTACTCGCAGTCCAATCAGTTCCAGTGAGTGACAATTTGCTTATTATCAGATTCAGCTGTTCGTAAAAGGCAGAGAGAAAAGAAAGTAATGTTACCATCTTAAACGTTAAAGAGACCAGCTTTCTCAAGTCAAAGATAGAAAATAGACTTCTATTTTTCTTTTGGAAAAAATAAATTATCTGTTGTATTTTTTTCCCTTTGATTTCTAGAAATGATGCCTGTCCATCATATATGCAATCAAGCAACATTATATACTTTTCATAAAAGAATCCACAAAAAAAAAGGTTAAAAAAAGACAAAAAAAGAATCTGTTATTGATGAGAATATTCAAAAAAGATGACTTTTAGCACCTGCCTAGAGATTATTCTGGTCCAAACTTCAATTATATCACAAGTTGATTGTACCTACAGATTATTACCATTTTTTAAAATGAAAAAAAATCTATTTTCATAAAACACTATCTATGCCTTATCACTGCAAACATGTAGGTACTTTAACTGTCTGGTCCTGTAATTTGAAGAGCTTCCAACAAAACGTCATATGTATATATGGGCAGATAGTCTTTCTAGGAGTTAGCATGTCATCATTAAGAACTTTATGCTTTCAAGGAAGAAAAAAAAATCAGCTTAGCTCTTTTCCTCTTTTTGGAATTTGTCATGAACTCTTCATCATAACAATTATTGTGGCAAATTATATGAAATTATGAACAGATATATTCTGTTAAATTCAGTTTAAGAATGAAAGCTCTTTGTAAATACCAGTGTTTTATCCTGTCAGTAAGTGATACTTATCTAATAATGTTAGTTTGCCAGGCAATGAACTGAAATGGAGGAAAGCTTTTGGTAATCTCATTTTTTGAGTTCTTTATCTGTAGATATCAATACAGAAAACTGATTAACTTTCTTCTAGAGCAGTTACCAGTGCTGTTTAATGCATCTCTT
>JAVCKT010098438.1:0-10740 GCA_032273925.1 Rhynchotus rufescens
AAGTTGTAATAATGCTTGCCATCTGAAAGTATAAAACACTGTGAATTGCATTTTATTCCTTTAGTCAGTTACTAATGTGGACAGCTGTCAATGATTCACATTGCACTAAAGATTGATCATTAAATTATTGAGCATTCATCCCATAGCACTGAATCATCTGATAACTTACTAGGTTACCTAGTCATTTCTCCCCAAATGCTCCAAAAGTATATTTGTTTTTTCCCATGTTGTTGCATTAGCAGTGCATTTTGATGCACATATATTTCAAGGTTACTTTATTATGTAGAAAGCCTCACTGAAAACAGACTAGAATTTGTAGATTCATTTAGATAATTTAATCAAGCGCATGGAATATGTAACAAAGGTATAAGAATATAGATGGGAACATGACTACTGTAAAGAAAAATGAAACAGAGGTATCACACAATGGACAACCCAGGATACACCAATGAAACATACAAAATGGTCATCAGTGACTTCTCAACACCTCAAGTTACAGGGTTCCTCCTGGCAGACTGCATCTGGGTTTTGTTTTGCCTTTACAAGAGGTTTGCTCCTAATTAAGGAAGTACAGACACTGATTGAAAAATGCAGCAGTGGAGAGTAAAAGGAACGATAACCTCTAAACCCCTTGGTGGAGAGAGAGAGAGAGAGAGAGAAAAAAAAAAAAAAAAACCTCTTCTCTGGAAAGCCTGCTCTTTGTTGTGGACACTTTTTTTCAGTGAGCTCACTGACCACTGAGCAATCAGTTACACAGGTTTATATGTGTGCAGATTTAAGGGAGCTTGATAAGACCCCTCAAGAGCAAGTCAGTTTCACACACAATGTTCAAACACCATCAACTTGTCTCTTCTGAATATCTAAAAACCTAACAAATGAGAACTGCATTTTCAAAGGAGATCTCTCAGCCTGCAGGATCACCATACAGGTCAGGTGAATAGCAATAGGCTCTGCTTGCTCTGTTTTAGAAGAGGAACTTACAGGGAACTGTAGCAGAGTCCTCCCATCCTTAAGACTAATAACCTCTTGTAAGACAGGAAAGCAGCCTTTATTTGCTCCTTTTCATTTGCTCATAAGTTACAGTAGTACTGAAAGACGTTTTACTGACTGTTCCAATGCTTGACTACTCTTTCCATACAGTTTTTTTTTCCTATTACCTAACCTGAACCTCCCCTGCTGCATTTCCTCTTGTCCTATCAGTATCTATTTTGGAAAAGAGACCAACCCCCACCTCACTGCCAACTCCTTTCAGGTAGTTGCAGAGAGCAACGAGGTCTCCCCTGAGCCTCCTCCTCTCCACACTGAGTAACTCCAGCTGCCTTAGCAGCTGCTCCAGCCCCTGCACCAGCTTCATTGCCCTCCTTCGGACACGCTCCAGCTCGTCAATGTCTGTCTTGTAATGAGGGGCCCAAAACTGAACAAGGCGTTTGAGATGCAGCCTCACCGGCACCGAGTACCCGGGGACAATCCCTTCCCCCCAGTCCCTTGTCCCTGCTGGCCCCACTGTTCCTCATGCAAGCCAGGAGGCCATTAGCCTTCCAGGCCACCTGGGCCCACATGAACATGCTGACTCAGGTTCAGCTGGCTGTTGACCAGCACCCCCAAATCCTTTTGTGCTGCCCTGCTCTGCAGGCACTCAGCCCCAGGCCTGGCTTATTATGATAGAATTGCAGGACCGGGCCCTTGGCCTTCTTGAACCTCATACAGTTGGCCTCAGCCCATTGATCTAGCCTAGGCAGATCTCTCTATGCCGCCTTTCTACTCTGAAGCCGATCAGCTCTTCCTCCCAGCTTGGTGTCATCGACAAATTTGCTAAGGGTGCAATTTCCTTCATCCAGATCATTGATTAAAGAGGACCGGCCCCAATTCTCACCCCTGGGAAACACAGCTCATGACTGGTTGCCAGCTGGATTTTAGCACCCCATTCTCTGAGCGCAGCTATCCAGCCAGTTTCCTCACCCAGCAAAGAGTACACATGTCTAAGCCATGAGCTGCTAGCTTCTCCAGCAAAGGCAGCGGGACACTGTGTGTGTCAAAGGCTTTGCTGAAATCTAAGTAGCCCATGTCCACAGCCTCCCTCCTTTGCTAGGCCGGCACCTGGTCATTGCAGGAGCAGAGCAGGCTGGTCAGACAGGACCTGTCTTTCATGAACCCATGTTGACTGGACCTGATGCCCTAGTGGTCACACACAGCCTGACCTGTTCTGAGGTCAGGTTGAGGTCAGGCTGTAGTTCCCCAGATCCTTCATCCAACCCTCCTTGTAGATGAGCATCACATTGACAAGTTTCCAGTCCTCTGGGACCTACCCTGTTGACCAGGACCATTGATAGAGAGCGGCTTGGGAGGCACTTCCACCAGCTCCCTTAGAACCCTGCAGTGGATCCCATCTGGCCCCACAGACTTGTGAGCGTTGACTGTTCTTAATCGTGCAGGAATAAAACTCATTTTATGAGTTAATGAGTTTCTTTTTTTAAGAAGAAAAGCAAAAAAAAAGCTGTCCTTCTCCCTAAGTGATAATGACAATACTCCTTTAAAAGATTTGGCACTTTATCATCCTTTATTACGTATAACTTTCCACAGTACCATTATAGTCAACATTAAACTGAGTAAAAAAAAAACCCCAACAATCTTACTTCTACTTTAGGGTAGGGAGAAAAGGGAAACCATGGCACATCAATACAAATATCTAATCTATATCAAACCTACCTCTGCATGACAGTATTTAATGGAAGTTGGAGGGAAGAAGTTGTACCAAACATAATTTAATATTAAGCTTTGCTCATAGGAGCAAGTCTACAAGTTTATGCTGAATACAATTTTATGTTCAAATACTGAGATAAGCAGCATTATCCCAAAGCCCAGCAGAATCCCAGCGTTCTGTAACAGGAAATATCCCCAGCGGCTACATCCATGATCACTAGCATCATTGTGGAGCATTTCAGGCACCTAAGCAAACAAGAAAGTGTTAAACGACTTCAAAATACATGGTTATTCAGAACCACCCTTTTCAACCACTAGGCATGCTAAGGTTGAGCACTGTTAGAAACCCCTGTTGACTCCATTAATACCACACTGCTGGAATAAGGAAAGAGCCAACACAAGAGCCTCATAGTTTACTTTCCTATGAGTTGTTTAGAGACTGCAAGAGGTTGTAACAGTCTAAAAACTTTTCATAATTAGGCCGATGCCTTAAGTATGTCAGAAGCAAATTTTTACTCTACCTTCTGCTCTTAACTGCCTCTAAATAGAGAGGCAGAAACAAGCTCTGTTCTAATGGCAAATGTAAATAAATATTAAGATATGAAATTACTTTTAACTAGACAAAGTTTATAATCCTCATTTCCTTCAAATTAAGTAGTTTATTGATGGAAGGTAGGGGTTTTTTAATGGTCAAAAATAACTGGTATTAATATTTGGGTTACATTATGTAAAATTTAAGAAGGTCAAGTCACTTACCATATCCACAAGCGCCACGTACATGAACAGGCCAGCAGTAAGGGCAAATATCCACATTGAAACATTGTCTGCATAGTGCCCAATGAGAATCCCGGTGGCCATTCCAAGATAGGCCAGCATAGCTGACAGGGCGTTATAAAGCACGGCTTGTTTGACAGTCATACCAGCCTTGAGAAGCACAGCAAAATCTCCTACAGCAAGAACAGCATAAAATTCGCATGCAAATGCAACTACTGCAAGATCTGTGATTTCTTTTTTGCACTCATATCATCACTAAGCTACTTCTATGCTGTCACTGTCAATGTGTTTTCCCTCACAAAATCAGTAGTGAGATACACAAAAATAGAATAACAAATAAGCAATTAAGTTTTAGTATTTCCAGGAAAAAAGCTTTTAGTCTATTCTCTATTTAAACCAACACTACAAACTACTGCAGTACTTGATATGTATGAGCATTCCACGACAGCTTAAAAATACCAACAAACCCACTTAATTCAGACAGCAATAGTGTCAAAATGGCTCCAGTTGTTATCCTCTACCAGTTTGTCATACTTTAAGACAACTTACTTCTAAATTTTGAATTTCTTTGCTTATTTCTGTAAATGGCTTTCGATATCTGAATTTTACTTGAAAGAACAGATTACCAGCAGAAACAGTTTTCCCCTTATTCCAAGTATGTGTGCTTCATAACAATATTACGTAGCCAAACAAACAACCCACACTAAAACTATACAACTTTTTAAATGCATTTTGAAAATATATTTGATTCTATACAAAAAGAACACTTCTCTCCAGTTAAATGAACAAAAGCCTCAAAGCAGGAGGCAAAGAAGAGACATTTGGTACAACTTTCCCCCTCAAGATGTTACAATTAAGCTGAGCTCGTACAATACCAATACTAAATAATTTTCTTGCAGATAATTAAGTTTCTTGCAGATAACTGCGAGAAACAATGAACTGTAAAGAGAGTACAGCTGAGATGTGTAGATTTCTGAATTAAATATTCCTTAAAATAGGTCAGACTCAACAGTCCTTCAACTTGAAGTTCTTTCACCAATAATTCAAACATGTAAGAGATCATCCATACAAATCTTACTATGCCACAAAACATTTGCAGAACACAGTTCTCCAAAGCAAACGTGTAAGTACCCAGACAGCTGTAGCACATTGAAATATTATTGTCTTACCTAGCTCATGAGGTAATTCATGGCAAAATACAGCCACAGAAGTACTTAAACCACTAGATAACCCTTCAGTAAATGCTGCTCCTAAAAAAAAAAAAAAAAAAAAAAAAAAAAAAAAAAAAAAAACCACACATATTACTATATGTATATTAGATGCATAAAAATTGTTGCATATGCTCAGATTCATTCGAGTTGATCTTATGCTTGGGAAATCATTTTAAAAAGACACTAGTTTTTGAAAGATACTGCAAAGAGTGCAGTGAACTCCTTGACTCAGTGAAAGGAGGGTCAGTCAGTTTGACTATAAGAGAGGCTACATGGTGGTGTGAGACCAGCAGTGAAAGATTTATGAATTCTAAACAACCTGCACGTATGATTTGATTTTGCTATTTATTTAAAATAGGAAAATAAAAAACACCTTGAACTAGACCCACGGTGCTCACCTTCCTCCTTTTCTCCCCTCTTACTCCTATTTTTCCTTTCTGAAAGGACAGCTGAGGACAAAACAGCACACCGCACGGCCAGCGAACCACCACTCGCAGCACCAGCAGTTCTCACGTGCAGGAAGCCCCCCCCGAAGGGCGCAGCAGAATTGCACCCGGAGCAAACCGGGCCCAGCCCATAGGATGTGCAAACAGGTGAGGGCGCACTCAGCAGCGGGCGGCGCACAGCGGACCCAGAAATGCTGCTCACGGAGGAAGAGCCACAGTGGTGATAAAACCACAGGGATACTCCTGTCTTTGCTGCAGCCCTCCAGTAACTGCAGCCCACACAGTTACAGCAGCTTTACCTCTCGGGTATGTGTTGCTGCACCCAGAGGAGGACAATCAAGAAGAAATGAGCAGATATCTTTGTATCAAGGAGCATGAACAGGACATTGAGAGGGTCTTCAGAAAGTCTGCGAGCTCCATTGAGGCTGGGGCTAAAGGGATGCCAATGGCAGGAAGTTGACATGAACTCTCACATCAATGCTGCTATTTTCAGATTTTGGCTAACAACAGAAATCCCCAGGAATCTCCATCTCCATTTGCAGCAATTAATCAAGAGAACAAGGTCACAACTCCGGCAGCAACATAGGAAAGACAAGAGCTGTCCAGCCCCTAATCTTCATCCAGCATTTCTGATAATCAGATGATTAGGGCCAGCACTAAAAACAACAACAACAACAACAAAAAAAAAACCCAAAGAACTAACACAAAAATGGAGCACACAAGAAACAGAGGAAAAGGAATGAAGGAAAATGTAATCACTTGAGCAAAAAATAGGAAGGCCAAAACCCAGTTAAAGCTAAGGCTAGCAAAAGACATCAATGCCATCCAACCGAGTCAAGCAGGACTTCTGACACAGTAGCCTTATATGGAAGTGAAACAATGTAATGTCCCCAAACCTGCAGATGACATTAAGTTGGGGGCTGGGAGGCAGGAAGGGGAGCAGAGGCCAAATCAACTCATCAAGCAGTAGAGCTTTAGACCACACAGACCTCGGGAAATGTGAAAAACAAACCAGAGAAGTGCAAAATTCTGCATGCAGGGCAGAACAGTCTCACACATGAGTAAATATTGAGAAGTGACTGTCTGAAGAACAACCTTGCTGAAAAAGACCTGAGGGTTAGGACAGACAAAGTGAACATGAGCCAACCGCGTGCCCTCATCATGGGGCAAACCACACAAGTGACCAATCGTAGGACAAACAAGGCTAGCACGCTGAGAGAAGTTCAGATCCCCCTTTTGCAAAGCACTGCTGAGGCCCTTCCTGGGATACCCTGTCCATTTTGCCTCCCCTTCTCTTCCTCTGCTCCAATTCAAGATGGATGGGAATACAAGAATGTCCTCCAGAGGGGTCACAACAATGTCAGAGCCTGAAGCACAGGCCTGAAAGGGGCGCCAGGCTTCCCTTTCTTAGACTTATCTAGCAGCAACCCCTGACTACCTGGACAGGTGCTACAGAAACAAGGGAGCTTCAGTCTATAGAGCCGTGACAGATGACACAAAGGGAACGGCTGCAAGTCACCACTTGGGAGGTTCAGCAGAAAACAGCAGCTTCCCTGTTGCAACGGTAGCATGTCACTAGAGGAGCTCAGTCTTTAGCAGCAGTGGTTTGCACTGCATTCTACAACACTCAGTCTACACAGTAATTTACAGATACTGCTACTGACAGTTTCACTCAGATGAGGAAGCGACAGAATGGCTACAGTTACTTCCTACAAAAGAATTCATCCGCATTCAAATCTCAACTCCTAAGGAAACTAGATGAGGAAAGGAAAGCAGAAGGGTCTACCTTCACCCATGCCTGCATCCTCAACAACCCACAAGCTCCTCAATATTAATATCCCTATACAATGTCTTCTGAGTCTTAGCATCTCTTAAAGAAGAATTAAAAATAAAACAATCAGCTTAATCATATAAATCTAATTTTGTGACCAGGTAAACAAAACTTGACTAGTTTGCAAAGAACTTGCAAAGTCTAAAATATTTTTACTGTCATTTAAATACAAGAAAATGTTACAGTAAACAGTACTGGCCTTTTTACAACATCACTCGATTTTTGCTTTGCCTCGTATCTTTAAGCACATCCAGAACAGAAAGGAAATCCACCTGTTTTTAGTGTAAACAAGCTACAGAGCAGGACTTGCAAAAACAGCCCTACTCCGTGTTGTTCAATACGCTATTAGCCTCATGATTAGTAACTATCAAACCATAACCCCTTCCCACACCTCCCTAATGCTAGGAGATAACTGATACTCCATACCATTTGTATGCAAAGCCTTGTTCTTCCACCATAACGTCACTACTGATCTATTAGGAAACTTACATTCTATGCTTTAATTTTCATCAAAAAAAGAGAGTCTCTTTCACATCATATTATGAATTGCCTGGATCTGAACAATGGAACATTCTACAGTGAGAAATACTGACTTACTATTAGGTTTTCTCCTTAGAAAAGGATGAGCTCCTTTATACAAAACAATACTGATCCCAGGATGCTATACTAACTAACATGAATCTAACACCTGCAAAAGCACAAATGAGTCTTTAAGCACTGAAGTCAATATCATGAAAGACTAGCATAAGAATTAAGGTGTACTGAATTTCCAGAACTTATTTTTGTATCTAGAATACCAATTGACCAGCATTCTAGGAAAATGAGGGAGATACCAAATCTCACCTCAAAGCCACATGTCTAGAACAGTTTTGACTCCCCACCAAAAAAAAAAACCAACAAAAAGAACATCACTGAAACTTTCTCAAAAAAACTGAAGAGCTACAACATGCCCAGGGAAAGCAGAGATATGAGCAGAGCAGGAACAAAGGGACAACAGCGTTTTGTTTACAGTTATCTTGTTTAAACAGCAAAAACTGTTTAAATCCCATAATTAAGGTCAGAGCTGTGTCATTAAACTAGACTGAGTATAAGAAGATTGTAAATGAGAAAAACACTTTTGAAATACTTTGTCTATAAGAGGTTCCAAAATTCTTGAGATTGCTCAGCGCACTGAGCACATCTGAAGGGGGCTATTTCAGCTACCCCCCCTTTCAATTCACATGGAGACCCTGACTCCAAAAGCTTGAATGAACGCCACATTTAGTGCATTGAAGTGACACTACAGGGCTCACCAATCGCGAGGCCGTCACTGAAGTTGTGCAGCCCGTCTCCCATGATCACCATCCAGGCCAGAGTCGCTATCCCGGCGTCCTGCAGTTCCTGCCGCGAGTAGCGCTGGCTGTGACTGTGGGGATGGTGGTTCTGGTGATGGTGATGGTGCAGAATGTGATGGTAGTCGTGGTGATGATGGCTGAGATGATCCGTTTGTCCTAACGTGTCATGCAAGTGAGAGTGACATTTGTTCCTGCAGCCCCTGGATACGTATTCGTTGTCGACCTCCTCTTGATGGGAATGAGCTATCATAACCTCCTCCTCTTCTTGGACAGCTGGCTGCTGAGAAATGAAGGGCGATGGATCTTGTGAATCTGTCCCTAGGTAGCCCTCAGGCCCTGTTACAGAAACCCAAAGCACAACGTTACACATTTTTAAAGTCACCTAGGAAGCAATAATATAATAAAGAAGTTCAGCAAATGATAAAACAGAGAGAAAAAATAGTAAGAGTTCAGACTGAGGTCACAATTTCTTGGTCCAACAATTTTTCAACAGTTCTCATAACTTATTTTTCTTATGTCAAGTTTCAGAGGTTATTTGCTTTACTGCAGAACACTAAAAACTTTTAGTCTCTCCATCTACCAGGAACGCACTCCCCTGCATCTTAGCCATGAAATTTAAAAAGAACTTTACAGATAAGACCTGCAACACAGTAGGTACAATAATATAGGCCTCTCTATCATTTTTACAAGAGAAAGTTACTTAATTGCTTCAGAAAAACAAAGTCTGAAGAGTATTTGCTATGTATTTATCTTAAGGATGACGAATAAAATACAAGACAGTATGATTATCTTATAGATACAATTTTGGCAACTTTCTTGAATATCACATGGAAATACTTGGTTAAATGTTGTCAAGCTTAATCACTGAAAAATACTCAAATATAAAACTACCAATACAGACCTCAAAATGTCCTCATATAAACCTTAATGGCTATTAGCTGACTTGATAACACTCCTAAAACTTCTTAATTTTTTTTTCACCTGCAGTTGAGGGAATAAATACATCTTTCCTTTTTTGCATTTCTGACAGTTCACTATTTACTTAGAGGTATTCCAAAGAAGTGAAAGTGTCTTTAGACATTAATGATTCCACTAATCAGTACTAGAACCCTATTTTCTACTTAAGTTGATAAATTCTTGCATTCCTAAGTACAAAAGGGCATTTCATCTTCTACAGCTCTATGCAAAACAGGACAATTCTGATGCTAGAAACAATACTGCTTAGTTACAGATGGGAAATGCTGCTGTTTTATAAATGTTCTGAGGATTTAAGCAAGGATACCAAGCTACACAGGAAAACTGAAGAAAAATATCCTCTCTCAAATTTGATATTGATGTTGGTCTACTGAAGTAAGTAAATTAAATCAATTTCTACTTTCCCCTAAACTGAAGCCTGAAATTATAATACAGCACATTATATTGTAATCCTAATTGCCAAGAATTTCAACTCAAATACAGTACAAATCTAGCAGACACAACAGAAAAAAAATCTACTAGGAAAGTAAGAAAGGTAAAGAGCTACATGAAAAATTTAGCATCAACCTCAGGATTTAAGACGGAGATAGTGGAAGTCTGTTTTTCTATATTGCCATCTTACTGATTTCCAATAAGCCTGTGTACGAACTGTGTTAACACACACACAGGTCACAATTTCTCTTAACAAATTAAACAAATACAACACATCACGTCTGCTCAAAGATCAGTTTTGCATAAGCCTTTCTGTAACAGTATGCCAGTTTTAAATATCACTCAATCACCAAATATGAACAGAATCATACCACAGAATCATATCACAGAATATGATGCATTTTGAGCACAATTCATGCCTTAAAGTTTCTGGACTAAAGATTAACTTTTGGGGATGATGCTGCAGGTGAGTACTCAATGTTTATAAGTACTGAAACCTAGGAATCTTTCATTCCAGGTATTTCAGTACACAAGCAAGCAGCACTGAAAGCAAGCTACAAAGTAATAAAAACTCTCTCAGCATTTTCCTGCACACTAGGATCAGATTACTTGAGTTACGGGAGCAGGCAAATATCTAACAAGGTACACTTTTGCTCCTAGTTCGATGTTGAAGAAACCTGATCCAGTGTCAACTAATTTCTGGAATTTAGGTAATCACCCTTACAACTTAAATACTCAAAACAACCAAGCCTGGATTTCTAAGGCATGCTTTTCTGTTCCTTAGATTTCTATACAAGCTGTCTAACAGCCTAACGCACTGTAGACAGAACTATGGGTAGTTACGTTTCCGAAGTCATAGCCAGAAGAGCATCTTAACACGGCTTTAACTTCCACTATCCAATCTAGCATTCAAAAGCTTGAGGTTTCCAAACTGAATACACTACTTCCAAACTATCAGTCATAAAATAAAAATAAAAATAAAAATAAAAATAAAAATAAAAATAAAAATAAAAATAAAAATAAAAATAAAAATAAAA
>JAVCKT010098439.1:0-10740 GCA_032273925.1 Rhynchotus rufescens
AACAGAGGGAAAGCAGTTTGTCAGATTGAGGCAGTCTAGATGGACAGTAGTGGAAAAAATGTGTTTGTTTTTTAACCATATATCAAGAGAAATTAAAGGCTCCCTCATTTTTTATTTTTTATCTTTTATCTTTTGTATTCAGTAATTTATAAAGATTGCTATGTGTATCAACACGGAATCCACTGAGCTTGCAAGAGGTTCAGGAAAGAGGCTTTTGGGGGGGGGGGCGGGTTTCCCTTTGGCAGTACAACAATAATGACTTTTGGTCTTTATTAGTTACTTGTTGAGATGTGTTTGTTTTGTCTTTATGCATTATGGTATAGGTGGTTTCGTGTGGAGACAAACTATGACCATTGGACTACACCTCCTCCTTGTGACGATCGAAGGTAAATTTAGTTTGGAGCTATGTACTGAGATACTATTTTTATTTTGAAAAAGTGCAGAGATGAGGGTATATTTTTCTCTAGGACAAAAATGCCCATTTAAATCAGAAATCATTTAGCAAGTGGGGTTTACACCTTACAGTAAAAAAAAGTATTTAATGGCATTATTAAGAAACCTGCAGACAAGATATAGTCAATACTATATAGTATGCAAGAAGTTATTGGTAGTTTCCCAACTGTTCTGTTCTCACAGTATGGTAACGTAGTAGATTTGGCAGTAAGATGCAGGATACAGTCACACAGCAGTCTATTTTAGACCAAAGTATACTTTCTAATGTTAAGGCTTTTGAGGAGCAGTTTTTCTTAGATGTGCATTGTAACTTTTGAAACAGTAAAGTGTATTTAATATTGTATTGTTTTCTTGCAGAACTCCAGCCATCAAAGCTCTCAATGCCACTGGGCAGCGGAATATTAATTTTGATACTCTCTTTCAGGTATTTCTTTTAAATTCTATATCGTGGCATGTCAGCTTTGATTTAGAATTCTCTTCCAAAGCGAAAGGGCAGTTACATTTTTTGGCAGGGATTTAAAAGCTATACGAGTAAGTCATAATAAAAGGAAGTGTATTGCAGGACCCCCTCTGGAGAGCTTCATTTTGAAATGTGATCTCCTGATGGACACTCACAAGTCAGATTCTTTTGGAAATTCTTTGGGTGTCTTGGGTGAAATCCAGACTTCTGGCGGTCTCTTAGTTCTGGATTACTTTGTCACTGGATGCCCAGACTGAGATACCTGGACACTGATTTTAAGTTCCCTTGAACTTCAGCTAATAAGTAGCTGCACAGCTTCTCTGGATAGTCTGTTTTGATTTCCTACTGACAATCCAGAAGGAGATCTGAAGCAGTGCTTCTGCTTTCTGGTAAAATTAACCAAGTTAGTAGGGACAGCTTTTTTTCAGGAGAATGATTAATTTGGACTAGGGGTTCAGTGCCTTCAGACATTTTAGTAATACATGTTATGGAGCTAGTAATTACTATTTTTATTTTAGTGAAATGATATGGGGATATGCAACATTGGTGATAGGTTAGGGACACAGTATCTATTCTTGCATCAAACTACAGATATTTAGAAGTTTTGAAGAACCCAAAAATACTGTTAAATTATTTTACTTTGATCGAGAGTGACATATAAGTCTATTCAAAAAGGGCTTCTGGAATTTTGCTGGAGATCCTTCACTGTTACTAGAAACAGGTTGCTGTTCTCAGAAGGACCTAAAGGCTTTTAGAAGCAGATTTTAATATATTGATTATGTGCTTATAACAGTTTTGAGTGAGATTTGTTTTTTTTTTTTTTTTTTGCGGTACACCAAGGGAATGCAATATTTTTAGATTTTAAATCCTGATAGTTATCAGCAGTAATATCAAATGATAATTCTTTGCTGAATAATCCAGCTTGCTCTAATGCAATAGCATTAGTGATGGAAGCAAAATTTTAATGCACCAATATTTGTACAGTGAGGTGATTGTGAGTGTAAGGAAACGGAACAAAGCTACGTTGTGGAGTTTGACTCTGCTCACAGCTAAGTGTGGTGCTCATACATTAGATGATTAAGTGATGGGCTGAAATACTGGAGTTGAGGTTAGGAATTGAAAGTTTCAGTGTTATTCATATAGGGATTTAGGTTAAAAAGAGCCGTGAGTATGTATAATGGTGTATTCCTATATTTCATAAGATACTGCCAATCCGTGTTTTTTGGTAGATGGGTCAGATAAGCCTGCTAAAAAGCTTTGAAACAATCCAAATTTCCGTAGGTGTGTGTAGCAGAAAATAACATGACATCAGATTCAGAGGCATCCAGAACCTGTTCTTACGTGTGATCCAAGTTCTTAAATTTTCTCTATGTGGATTTCCTTACGTGACATTTGATAGAGAAATTTTATTGAAGGAACTTCTATAAACAGTATGATCATAACCTGGTAATACTAGGGCTTGATCCAAAGTATATTGAAATCAACCAAAAGAGTACCGATACTTAATCAAATTTTTATCAGGTCTTTGGTGTGGCCTGCGGTTTTCCACAGTTAGGAGCGTGGAGTACACGAAGTCTGTGTAGAAAAAAGATTTATTCCTTCCAGGAGTCTGTGAATGACTGGCCATAGCTAACAATATTTGGTATGTGGCCACTGCTAAACGGAGAATGTGAAAAGGGCAGGAGGTGAATCTATGACCATTATTTTTGTGCAGCTCAAGCACAGAGCACATACTAGAGCAGGCAAAGAAAGTGTTAGAGAAGAGGGGTTCTTTTAAAGTTATTTTTGAGATCTTAGGTCTTAGGTTTCGGAGTTTTTTATTTTAAATATTTTTGTGATACAGTCTGATGTTAAAAAGAAAATGACAGGGATGATCCTTGATTCTGCATTATTCATTTTCATAACTTAATCTTACTGCTGTTTCTAAAGAGCATTTTCGTTTGCTTTCCTTTACCAAAATGACAACTCTTCGAACTTTCTGCACAGGTATTATCAGTGAAGCCAGTCTTAAACAAGTAAGTATTAGGTTCAGTGTTGATCAGTGCTTCCTGCCATGCCTCAGGCCGCTTAAAAGCCAAACACAAACTTCCTCAAGATTTTTGTGTATGTCTTTTTGAGAATCTTGTGATTTCCCAGCTTAGACTTCGCTTGTGCATGGGAATTGTGTCTTTGTATTTCACAGAACTCTTCTTTGTTTGTTTTGTTGCTCGCTTGCCAGCCACCAAAATGCACATCATTAAGTTGCATCTGGTTACAGGGAGAACAGTAGTAGTATTTCTGCTGTTCTATTTTCTGTACAAAATGGAAAATAGTACATGGGAAACATAGATTAGAAGTAGGGTTTGTAAAACAGAATAATTCCAGTATATGACTGTTGTTTTGCGTTGTTACAAAAATTGTGCCTCTGCAGGGCAGGTACCTAATTTTGTTTTACTCTCCATCAGTCATTCACATCTGAGCTTGGAGTTGTGTCCTCAGACTCAGTGCCAGGGCTTCATCTCTGTTGTCTTAAAAGCCAGTTTGGGAAAGGAGAAAATTATGTTCTTGTGACTGCAAAGATTGGCAATGCTAATATTTTAATACAGTGATTAAACAGATGTAGAAACACTTTATTCGCTGTTGAGAAAACATCTAATAAATGTTTGTGCCAAGAACCTTCATTTTTATCGGTTTCGTTTTAACACTTCTCTGTAAAAACAACATCTGCTTCTGCTAAAATTAGTTCTGCTGCTTTGCTGGTTTTATAAATGAATCATTTTATCTTCGGAATGATTTTGACTCCCTCACTCTTCTCTTTTTCCTTTACCAGTAACACGGTGTATACCACAGTAATGAGCGCTGCGTTTCCAGATAAGTACAGAACGTGGATCAGGACTGTGACGTGAAGACGGGGTAAGTAGCATGTTGGTACTTCAGCTATTGGTATTTAAAGAAAAAAAAAATCAAGTGAAGAGTCACTGAGGCACAAAACATTGCAGTGGCGTTCAGGCAGTGCAGTTGGAATTGCTGACTCTTTCTTGGTTTGCTTCTTGAGCTTGGACAAATAGCTTCCCTTGCTCTTTTAGAGATAGAGCTAAGTGCTCACTTCCTTTGCAAACCCTTTATCTCACCTCAGAAAAAGTTCCTTATCAGAGTGAATGGTATGTGTGGTCGTATTACCTAAAGGTACCGCCTCCTGAGATAACCATTTTACCTAATACTGTTACAAATATCACTACTGGGAAACCTAACGTGTCTTCAGGTAGTTGGTTACGGCAATCCTGCCCATAGGGAGCTGAACCCCAGCAGAAGAGGGCTGTACCCTTGACACCAAGAAGGATCAGGCTTAGACTATGACAGCCCATCACAGACAACTGACTGTAATCGTCTTCTAAGGGCTTTGTCTTACAGACATGCAGAAAAATCCAAGTGCTTGAACTCCCAAGGTGTTCTCCACATCAGGGTTTTGATGTGTTCGGAGGAAGGTGCTAAGTTATATTTACTTCCATTCCAAGAAACTGCTTGCACGTGCTTGGCAGGAGCATGAGGCTGCATTCTAGTTTGAGTGGTTTATTTTTAAGCTATTTTTGGGTCTTATTGGTAGTAACTGATATAATACAACTGATTATATAACTGATTATAGGAGTATTAATTCATTTGCTCTGGAGATTCTAAGGACTTTGCTTTCTTTCTGGACTTCATACAAGTCTATGCTTCCTTATTTATCTGTGTGTCTATTTATTTATTTCAACAGACAAAATGGGTGAAATGCTGAAGGTTTCCAAGACCAGCACATACTTTAAAAAGTACTCTTAAAAGTACTACAGTTGTTTTGCATATTAATTACATGAACCATTCAGGTAATAATGACTTACTAGTTCTTTGAAGTATTACCAGATGATATTGTTAATGAACAGTAGTAGAGGTTTGATTTTATTTTAACTACAGTGTTGCTCTAACAGATGTTTATGGCTACAGAGTATTTTTACTCTGGAAATATTTTTGCTCTTGGAAATAGTTATTGTGCAATTTGAATGTACTGATGTAATTAATAATAAATAAAAAGTTTATATTTTTGCTTGTGCTGTAGGTTTCCATGTAATTAAATAAAGACAGGCCGCTGGTTGTCTGATTTATGAAGACCTGTAATATTGCTGTTTATGTTGTAGTCTTTTTCTCTGACACGTGGCGAATGTACGATCCTGATCCAGCAGGACTGGTTCTCCGACACATAGACCCTTTAGTTTTTATTAGGTTTGTGAAAGGTGAGTGAGAGGCATGTAGTCCTAAGGAGACTCCTACACAATGTTAAAAGCCCTTGTCTTGTGGTAGTAGTAGATCAGATGTTTAACCGCAGTGGAAGATTTTCAGTCAATTTAAGGAATGTAAGACAAGGAAACATGATTAGGTCGAGTAGTTCTGTGGGTAGCTGTTCATTACTCTTTTTATTCATGTGATAGGCAAGAGAAGCCTGTGATGTGATAGCAATAACATGTGCGTCAGCTGTGCGTTTGAAAGCTGCCTTCAGTAGAAAGTTTACAACTAATTCTCTAGTGTATCTGTTTTTTGGTTGGTCTACTTGTGCTGTGCCTTTGTATTGTCAATGCAGGCATTTCTTGGAAGTAGAGCAGGAATATGAAAGGATTGTGGAGTCAAGATCAATGGATATCTTCACGTATAGCTTAAAGTTTTGGTTCCTCATTGGAAAAAAATCCCACTAACATCGGTGACAATTTTGCCTGGGAGAGGACGATGCAGTTAAGATTGTTAGATCTTCAGATGGAAAGTTTCTCCTGTGACCTCAGGCACAGAGACCCTTTGGTGATGTCTTGTGTAGCCAATTTGGTGAGTGTTTTACTTTGTGACAATAACCCCTGTTCTTTCCTGGTTCCTGTTATAATAAAACAGATGGGAATACTTTGACAGCATTTTAGGAGGTAGGAAGAACACTTGCCTGTACAGGGTCCAAGGGATGCTTGCCTGTGGCCTGAGCACCGTTCACAGACATTGCCTTGCTGTCTGCAGTATTTGTACATGAGATAGGCAGACTTCCTGAGGGAGCCTTCCGGAGATGTGGGCCTTTGATCATCCAACACTAGTCTCACTTGGTGTCATAACCTGCTTACCTGCATCCTCTGCTTCTGCCCGGATAAATACGCCACAAGCTTTGCCTTGACCCTGTTTGTACAGTGCTGTTATGAGGAGTCCTGTGCCAGAACTGATGCAGAGGGTCCTGAACAATGATACAAAAGAGATCACAGTATCATAGGTAAAACTTCACGTCAATCCTGCTTTAGTTCACAGAGCAGACAAGGACTCCTGATCCCAGCAGGTTTCGTTTATTCAACAGCCATCCGCAAGCAGGAGGAGAAAGATCCTCTCTTGTGCAATTTAGCGTGGTCGTCTTGCCCTCAGCTGTGTAAGGCCAAATAGGTTCTGGCAATGGATGTCACCAGGTTCCTCTGTGGTTTATAAAATAACGTATTCATGTCTGTGTTAATCATGAATATACAGATAGAAGCTCTGTTCCTCTTCGTCCCATCAGCTATGGAGAACTTGCTTAGTCCAAACAACAAGTTGAATATTGAAAGAAGTTTTGTTTTGTTTTGTTTTTTGAATTTTTATTTTAAACAAGAAAGGAAACTTTTTTAAGAAGTCAATTTGATTTTGTAATTTTTTAAATCAGTCTTGCATTTCATCAGTTCCTAGACGTTCACATATCCATATTCCATCCAGAACAAAGCCTGTCTGTTAACCTGAATGTCTTGTCTTCCTAATCAAAGAAATATTTAGCTTTCAGGTTGTAGCGGTTTAATTATGTGCTGAAAAAATACACTAAGGAAGTGATTAATGATGTATCTTATGAAATAGATTATTTAACCTGTGAAATGAGTGTTGGGTTGCTTCTGTGCAAGAATTGAAATTTGATAAGAATGAGAGCATTTTTCATAGCTTCAGACAATTTTAGCAATGCTAGTTTGGGAAGCAAGCATGGCATGTAGCACCTGTAGTTTTTAAAGGTTTGGTGGGTTTGAGAAGTCTTTATATTCTGCTTCTAAACCAAAGAAAGGATCACTTGTCAATAATCAAACTGCTTGCTAGACATTCTTCTGCTTGTGTTTTCATCTGCTTGGTGTGTCCATTTCTTAGAGTGTGGGAAATAAAACAGCTTTTTGGCTATCTCAAGCCCAGTCAGTTCCTTAATACAGGTTTATTATGTAAAGAAATAGGACTAAATAGAAGAACTTATACACGCATCCTTCTCCTGCCTTTGGTTCCTGTTTGGCAGACTCCCTATCTACAAAGCACAAAGATTTTTGTGCCCAAAATGGGGAGTGGAACCTTTAAATCTTGCAGAAGTTTACGTTAACAAAAGGCAACTGGAAAGTGTGTAAGAGCAGATTTGTCGTTTAAGATGAGAGGAGCCAGCGTATTGCATTTCTCATTCATAATCCCCTTTGGTAATCCTAATCCGTTTTAGATCTGTGGCCTTTCTTAAGCATCACATGGGAGGGTACTTAAGGCTGCTCAAAACAACTGTGCAGTAAATAAATTGAAGGTTCTGTGCTTGTTGCGGAACGGGACACAAGTCTTCTACGACAAGTGCTGAAAGAGATGGAGTCTCCAGTGTGTGGCCAAGGCAGCAGCTTACTTGATAATTTAGGTCTCTGAGGAGGAGTTTCTGAATCAAACCAAGTAAATCACTTCAAAGATTATTGATTACTTTGAATTTTGAATGCTGGTTATATAAGCATGTAAACAAACAAACAAAATCCTTTTAAAAAAGCGGAGTGCTTCTATGCTGCTGATCCTTAAGTTAGAAACTGGTAACAAGGTAAGTTCTCTTTTCTATTTTGTTTTCTCTATAACAGTGCTTTGTTTGCTTAAGTAAAGCTTCCATGCTTAGAGGTAAAATAGCCTTTTTTTTGTATGTCAGACTATGTAAAATTATGGTGAATTTTCTAACTTTTTTTTTGGCATTGTAGTAACTGTTCAGGTGCAGAGGGTCAGTGCACACATAAAATAAAACAAGCTTCACCTTGTGTTTCCAGCTACGAGCAGCACTGAATCAGATATACTCATGAGACATAGGTATTTACTCTTGGAAGTAAAGACACGATCGTCACTTTCCCTTGTGCTGGCTGGCAGCTTTATTCTTGTGGGCGTTTTATTGGAATTTTTTTTATCGTTCCTTAGCTGCTCTTAAATGACTTTCTCTTCTCTTTTAGCAGAGCTTAAATTTATTACCTTCTGTTGTCTTTCAGTATTTTTTCAAGTAAGCTCTCATAAAGTCTGACCTCTCAATGTTTTCCAGATTCATCTCTATATTCAGTTGTCTGAATGTCCATAACATTGTCAAGATAGTGGGCTTTCTATTGCATGTGTGAAACGTGTCTTTATTTTATTTTATTTTATTTTATTTTATTTTATTTTATTTTATTTTATTTTATTTTATTTTATTTTATTTGTTGGCTATTTCGTGTGCTAGAGTAATCTGTTGCTCCTTGCAAAGACCTTCAATTATTTGTACTCTGATCAAGTTTGGTGATGCGATGGAATGTGTAGAGTTTGACCCTAAATTGTTTTACTTGTTTTTGTTTTGAATGAGTTAAAAGTAATAGTCATGGTAAGCCAGGAAAATTCCCTAGATTTTTGTTTGTTTGGAGGATTTTTTTCTTTATTTACTAAATTTACACAAAAGGATTTGTGCAAGTGTTCCCTTAGTCAGCTTTATGTTTTTTAAGATCTTTGATTAAGGTTTTGTGCTTATGTTGTTGCAAAAGAGCATGTATCATCCCTGTGTACATAGATGTTAGAAACTTCTCCTGACTTTTGAGGCTAACTGGTGAGTAGAAAAAGTGGTGGTGGTCTTTTCTGGGTGCGTGGTGTCCAATTGAAACGTTAAGCTTCGCTGTTCTGTCAGTTGTCCACGTGTACGTCCCTCTCAATCTACACTTTCTCGTGCCATTTAAGTCCTGACCTGATACGGCAAGTTTTATCACCTTGTTTTATTTACACGAACATTTGCTAGGGGATGCGACTTGCAGCATTGTGTCCCAGGGGAAAGTCATGAGCTGAGGCTGAGACATGTCGTGCGACTTCCCCAAAAGCTTGGGGAAAGCTTATCTCAGAGGACTTTGATCTGGACCAAAGGACACGTAGTCATGTCTGCAGCTGGGGAGTGGTGGCTGAGGCAAAGGTGAGAAAGGAACAGGTAGCTGGTTGCTTCATAGATTCGTAGAATCCTTAAGGTTGGAAGGGACCTCTAGAGGTCATCTAGTCCAACCGCTCTGTGCACCCAGGCTCACCTAGAGCATGTGGCACAGGATTCCGTCCAAGCAGGTTTTGAAGAGCTCCAGAGAAGGAGACTCCACAACCTCTTTTGGCAACCTGTTCTAGTGCTCTGTCACCCTCACTATCAGGAAATTGTTCTTCAAGTTCCTTCCCGGGTGCACCGTTCCATCTCAGCTGTTGTTTCATGAAGTGATGCTGCTGCTGATTTTTCTCAGGTCTTTCAGGCTCCATCTTCTTATTTCCCTGTTCCTTTTTTCTTGTCCATGGCTTTTAAGGTAGCAGAGAGGTGCATTTCACTGCTGAGTGGATGAGGGAGGATCAGACTGTTGGCCTGACTCTATTTCTTCCTCCCTCCTTCCACCCTTGAAACGGACTCGGTATTACTGGAGTCTCCACTTTATTGCTGTGCATTGGTGAGGTGTCTGTCCTCAGAGGAATCTGAGGGTAAGGAGATGAAAAAGTTTGCATATGCAGGAGTTGCCTGGAAGAGATGTGTTGCAAGATCCTTGAGCACAGGAGAGATGGGTAGGTGACGATGCCTGTGCTTGCTCTCTGAAGTTGTGCCTGTTGCACGTTAGTACTGGACCATACTTATGTCTGCACTGCTGCAATTTGTGTTTAAAATAGGACTGTGAAAAATGAACAAACGCTAGTGTATATTTGGGTAGCAAGAGAAACGAGGTCAAGTTTTATTCTGTGCATCCAAAGTTGGTTTCAGAGACATGTTGAAATTTCCATCTTAAAAAAAAAAAACCTCTTAAGATCACATCTTATCAAAAGAGGCAGTACTTGTGAGCACATCCTAGGCAAGCCAGATACCTGACTCTGTTCTTCAGCATTTGCTTAAAGTGTGTTCTTCCTTTTTTAGGCATGATCTGGTAGTGTTGCGGGTCCTGAAAAAAGGATTTTTTCTCCTGGCTATGTTCTAAAATGTTCTTTAAATGTGCTCTTCTCTTCTGAAAAGCTGCAGGCTTTCATTAAAAACAGTAATGCTGTTGATCAACTTGATACTAAAGATGCAGATGTAATGTGTGTGCCCATGTTTCAGATTTTTTTCATGGGACCAGCCCAGGTCCCATGAGCTGAACTTTCATTACTATGTGGAGTGCGGCTTTGGCGTCGCTTCTTCTGAGAGGTATCTGTTGCCTCCGTGTATACCAGGATGCAGTAAGTAGAGGTGACTGGGCATGTTTGTTTCTAAAATGCTCTCCTCATACGAGATAATACTCATTCACATACTTGCTTCGCTAATACTTGTTGAAACAATCATCTTTCTGTCTTTTGAATGCTACTTTTGCTTGAGTATCCAAATGTGGATTTATAAGCCAACTCAGAAATTCTTGGCTTGAAAATTTGTAAGTTTTTTCCTGAAAGGAGATTTGTCTTGGGCTGGAGTGAACAAAGGAGCCTTAAATGCTGGGTATTCTGATTTTTCTATGTGATTGTCCTTTGAATACGTACTTACTTGGAAAGCAGTCCGAGTACATACAGTATTAAGAATGAGGTGTATAATCTACCGAATGTAGTTACTTGAGCATAATTCAGCGGTGGCT
>JAVCKT010098440.1:0-10738 GCA_032273925.1 Rhynchotus rufescens
CTCGCGTCCGCCGCCCTGCGCCGAGGCCGCGTCGTCGCCCGCTGCCGCCGGCCCCACCGTCCCGCCGCCACCTCGGGCTTGGGGCGCCGGGCAGAGCCGGCGGCCGCTCCTGGGCTCCCGCGCGGGCTCCTCGTGCCGCCCGGCATCCCGAGGCAGGTGGAATCGCGCGTGGCATCGCCATCCCCTGCTCCTCCAGTGCTCGGAGCGCCAAGTTCAACGTGGGCTTTGCGCACAAGCCGAGTCCTGGGGCTCGCAGAGCGTCGCCTCGGCCGTCGCAGCTTCTCCGCTCGACCCTTTGCTCCCCGTTCGCGGCAGCGGTGCCGGTGGGCAGCGCGTTCCTGGGGCCTCGAGGTGCCCCGTGTTGCGGTTATGTAACGCGCGCGCCGGGAGCGCCGGGCCCGGCACTTGAGCTGGGCCATAACGCGAGCAGGAGGAAAGCCACCAGCAGGTGGGAAGATAAAGCAGGTATTTGAAGGACCTTCCGTAGGTTCATCCTTCTGAACAGCTGCCTGAAACGTAATTATCATAGGAAACACTCTGTGTCCAAAAAAAAAAGAAAAAAAACACTTGAATGCTAACTTGACACAAGCTTTGCAAGTAGTAATAATAGGCCAAGATTGATATACACGGTGAGTTTATTCAGGGTAGCTTTTTAGCTTCAGGTGTTGTTAGGTATGAGTAGATTTCCTTTTAGAGAGCTCCTTCCCCAGTATAAAGTGGATGACGTATGTCCTTTTATTCCCTAAAACAACAGATTTACATATGTGCTACTAAGCATTAGGTGTTGGGCTTGGGCCTGGTGTGCGCCTGAATTAACCAGCAGGAAGAGATTTATATTGCTCCATGGGCAAAGTGCTGCTAAAGGTTAACTTGGAAAATACGGGCTGGCTTCTGCAGAGCTTTAGAGGTGCTTCAGGCTTGTTGTGATACAGCTGGCTTCCCAATTTACAGTGGGCAGGGGTAGTGCTTCATATTACCTACCAAGAGGCATCTGCTGTTGCTTATATAGTGGTTGGGTTTTATTTCTGTGCGTGTCCCAGCTCAGGTAGCTCCCTTTGGTGTTGAAGAGTCTCAATGTGTTACTTAATCTGAATTCTCCAAAAACCTTGAGCAGTTTTCTAGCTGGATGCTCGGTACTGTGGGAAACCCTTGAGTCTGGTAGACAGCACAGATGTGTGACGTTGCCTCTGTAAATTGCCTGTACAGTGACACCAAGGGGCGATACTTGACCTTGCTTGGCCTGGAAGGAAGACTCGCAGTTGAATCCTTGAGCGTGGGGATGTCTTGCAATGCTGCCGTTTAAGGTATGGTGAGGGTACGATTTTGTCCGGGTGCGATACAAGAGCACGTAACGTGATCTGAAGGCCGGAGTCACGTGGCAAAATAAACTCCTCGCAGGTGCTTGCGAAAGGCGGTGGTGGGAGCGGTATCAAGTCCCGCCCAGGACACTTGCTGCTGGGTCTAACAAGTGCTGAACTTCTTTTCTAAGCAGCCTTATTTTTCGATGGCCTTACCTGTATCTGTCTGACAAGGATGCCTCATTTGAAGGCGGTTTGTAGGTCGCTGGTTTCATTGTTTTCTAGATACTTGTTAGGTGGATTGTAACAAGCATGAAGAAATATAATGCATTAACCCTAATCAATTTGCTATGTACTATTTTGGATCCAAGTCACTCATCTTAAGCACATCAATGCACAGACATCACCTGAAGCTCCACCACAGAGCCGGAGCATGTGACTAGCCTTGCTAAATAATGCTAGCTGAATATGGACCCAGGTGGCAGTAAGCAGCCTGTAATTATTTTCAATGAAATACCTGAATCTTCTTCCCCTTTATTAGAATGACAATGTTGAAAAGACATCTCCAGGTTCTTCTTACAAGTGAAGCAAAAGAGGGACTTCCAGAATAACCCTGTGATCGGGGTGCCCAGCTATGTGCCGTGAGTATCAAGTTTCTTAAATTCTAGACTCAGGCGTTGAGAACTTAAAGAACCACGACTCCAATGTCCCTTTCTGCAGCTTGACTTCTGCAGTTGAAGGTGTAGCTACCAACAAGAGGATCGTGTCCTTGGCAACAAAAATGCAGTATTCCTCATTTTTGCAGTTTTAGATTTTTCTTTTATCACAAGCTTTATTCTCCCATTCATTTGGGAGGCCCAGAAGAATATATGGTTCCCATGGCCGCCATCTGATGAGCATGTTTCACTGCTCTGCCGCTGGCAAAGATGATTCTGTTCTTCCCCAGCACCCAGGTCCTGATGAACATGGGGCTAGAGTTGCTGTGGGTGACCGTGGGCCTGGAACTGGGCCCTCTCTGCACCAGAAATGCCTCCCTTCCTGCTGCAGAAGTTTTCCTGCCGGTGTAGTGCCTGGGAATGGCTTGAGGAAAGGTCTGTTGCATCCGACGCCGGCAGCGAGGAGGGAGCCGGGTTGTTGGGGCTCGGACCGCTCGCTCGAACCCTGCTCTGACCCTCAATCTGCTCCGCGCTCACGTGGCCGGGCACGGTTTTGGCTGGCACAGGGAGGGGGGACGAACGGAGGTTCGGCTGGAAATGAAAAGGCAGATGTCAAAGGAGGACAGGGCAGCTTTAGCAGCACTGCTGGGTTAATACACTCGGGGAATTAGAGTGCAAGAGAAGTAATAATGCGGTTGGTCAAATGCACTTAATGGTCCAATTCCCAAAGAGAACCGCTTAGGAAAATGGGCAGGGAAAGAAAATGCTTCCTCTGATCTTTTTTCATTCTAGCAGATCCTAAAATCCGAACAAGTACTTGTTATATGTGTAGGTAAAGAGGAGTTTTTTGGCTGATAACATTCAGATGATGGGTTTCCATATAAAACCATCACGGAAGCTGAAATTACCCCAAACTTTGCCAGGGAAGAAGGAGTCCTCATAGCTGGTGGACACTTGGACAAGTGGGTTTTCTTTTTCGTAAGAACTGATAATGCAACATGGCAGAGGTGGCACGGACCATTAATCTTTCTCCTTGTTCAAAGCAAACAAGTTAATCTGAAAACCCGTAACTGTGCAATGTAAAGCTGTCACGTCGCTAATGTCTGCTAACAGTAAAACGGCTAAATTACTTGTATTTTGGGGTTGCTTTTTATTGCATCAGTGCCATGCACTATTGAAATGTATGGCCTGTTATATAAAGAGGTGCTCGTTTAATAGCACACAGTAATGGAAATAAGAGGGTATGAGCTGACTGATTACGGTTGCCTTGGGAACTATAGTCTTAAATTTTGTAACTAATGCCGGGTTAATTTATAATGAAGAATATAAAATGTCTCTTTAGTTATATTTTAGTGTTGCATATGACTGATAAAATGATTAAATACCCTAATTGTGCCTTGATAACTTGATAAGGAGTAGGATTCTTATTTTCCTCTTTGTATACTCTGCTTTGGTTTGTACTTGATAAATCTCAAACGTGACCCTTTGGGATGCGTCCGTGCCAACTGCCTTCATATCTTGTCGTCTTGAGAAGAGGGCCAAGTGAGTGGAAATTATTTTATCTATTGTTTCACGTGCCCTTTTTTTTTCTAACATGTTAATGACTATTTGCTTTTGCTGTGCCATTCTGTATGCAAACACAGTGAGTTTGCTGACCTACATTATTAATTTTTCCACTTACCTCTGTTAATCGTAGCTTTGTTATGGGTTAATCTCTCTTTGTTTTGCAGGACATTTATTTTTGAAGGCAATCTCTAGCTCAGTTAGCTTCAACAAAAGACTCTCTGTGGAAAAAAAATGTGGTGCTGAGTGATTTTGTAATTCTTTGTTTTATGACAAAACAAACCCTGCGATTTTAAAGACAAAACATGAAGTGTAGAAGAGTAAGGAAATGGAGAATACATCAAAGAAATGACTGTTTTTATTTACCGATTACTGAAATAGTAGCAAGAATGACAGCTTCTAACTAATTAGGACAATTTTATTGCCTAAAATCTCCAATTTTATTGGAGATTACCTTGCTCTTACAGTCCTTCATTTGATAGTAAGCCAATAGTGCTAGACCAGTCTTGGGTCTCATATGTGGTCATGAAGACTTTCCTAGCAGCTGAGAGACACTGTGTCCCTGCAGGTGGTTTCTTGAGGACCTCTTGTTGTGTCTCTGCACCATTAGTTTTTCTCAGTTTCAGTGACCTGCAATAGCTGATGGTCCTTGTCTGTACTGCACTGAAACGGATAGGCAAATACAGCAAACCAACAAATGAAGTAGTATGTTCATCCTTTCATTTTGCTATATAAAATTGCCCAATAAAATAGTTGACTCTCTGAGAGAATTTTATTTTCCCTTTGAAATCAGCATCTATTTTTTGATCTGTAACTTTTTTTTTTTTTTTTTAATATTTGCATGGGTGCAAGGTTGCAGGTTGACTAAACTTTGACTGCTGGTCAATTATCTTGGATTTTTTGAGAAAATTCTTACTGATGTCTCTTGATAAGTTGTTTTGTCTGCTCTTTGCTTACTCTTTGGTCACATATTGGCTTTTCACGTGAGGCTGCAGGGTGGGGAGGTGCTGAGGCACCTGCTGATGCAGGTACATGCAGCTTAGTCCGGCTATATGTTGTTTTAACACAGCAAGGCTGTAAAATGGGGCAGTTGTATTTGTGCAGCGCCAAAGCGCATCAAATAACCTCCCCTGGCCCGATTATTTCTGCACAGTCAGGCTCAGTGTGCAGTCCTCTATGGCCCTGTTAATCTCCAATCCAGAAAATTGGGAATTGCTCATCAACAAAAGCATCTTTTGTACATGCAAGACTTTTTTGGACGGGGAAAAGGTGCAGGCTCTGAGCTAGATCATCTTGCAACACAAAAGCAGAGAGGACTGGGCTGTTTGTTTTCCTCTGAGGAAGCAAATTGAGGCTTTGCATTAAATTGCTGCTTCTGTTGTAAACTTTGGGAATGCAATGGACTGTATGGATCGCTTTCAAGGTGTTAGAGGCTGTTGGCTGCACGAGTTGCGTGGGGAAGGGAATCCCGGAAGGCTCCTCAGCACATCCGTGGAGGGCAGGTCAGGATAACTGTCCCTTCCTGTGACCTTTGTACGCTTGCGGAAACGGAGTATCTCTAGGAACCAAGTAAGATACAGTGAATCTGTTGCCTTAGGGTATTATAGGAGGTATAATAGAGTTAGGTTAAAAAAGAAGAAAAAAAGTTCTGTGTGTCTCTATCGGAATGACATTTTCCGGCACGTTCTGTCTGCAAGACATTTTTTCTCCAATTTTTATCTCAATCCTAGTAGTTTGTTCTTCTATTTAATCTGCCCAGAAGCTATTGAACATTTGGAGGTATGATTGATGACCCAAGAAGCCCGTGTTCAAGCCTGAGTTCCTACTGCTATCTGAATCTTGGAAGTACTTCATTGAATGCCTTGCAGTTATGGCCTTATTTTTCCATCTATTTTTCATCTAAAAAACTGAGTTTTGAGAAGAAACATATTACATAAGACACATCAGAGAATTAATTTTTTAGTGCAAGATGTTCTTCTATGCCATGCTAGCTTATATATGGAAGTGAAAGCTTGAACTCAGCCTTGCATGTGCTGGCTATTTCTGTTAGTTGTTGTTGTTGTTGTGGTTTGGTTTTTGGTTCCATTAGACTCATAAAAGCAGCCGTGCAAGGTTTTACCTTCCACGTGGGCAGTGCTGCAGAGGTGCCTGTGTTATGGAGCGCGTCTCCACAGGGCTTCCTCCACGGCACAGCCTCCATGAGGCTGTCGGATGAGACCTCTGCTGGGATGAGCCTCCTTACTAAATATGCGGCTAAAATGCACCCTCACCAAATGTCTGGCAGCCAGCCTGAGCTTAAAAGGTGCCCCACGTGATAACCCCCCCATAAAAGTTCATGGGGATGTGATGGCACTTGCCATGCAGGTGTGTGTTTAGGGTGATGTTGCTCTGTGTTCAGCATTCATTTGTAGCCTGACATTTGGGCCATGCTCTAAACCTTTAAAATTTACTCATTCTCATTACAGCTTCCTAATAGCATAGTGGAAACTATTGGGAAAAAAAATAATAATTTAAATAAGTTCTTATGGGCTATTTCTTTTAGCCTTGTTAGCAAGTTGGAATCCCAAGGTTAAAAATCCTTCATTAAATTCCAAGCCCTTTCTTATCTACATACCTAAAATTTGGATTATTCATGGCCGCAAACCCCTTCTGAAGGGATTTAGGGATTATAAACTCATATGAGTTTTGTCTTTTATACGCTTGAATGTCTCAAAAATGAGAGTCTGGAATGGAAAGCAAAGCAAGGGAGAAACCATTCAATTTTTTTTGTTTCCTATTTTCCTTTTATTTAGCATGAGTTTTTGCCTGAAAGTAGCACATTGTTTCCCATTACAAAAACAAAAAAGAACTGTTTTCCAGTGCTCTTCTGCTAAGAGAGTCTCATATATATATATATTTGTATGTATGTATATATGTTTGTGTGTGTATATGTATAAAATCTCCGATTCTCTCCTGGAAAGTTGCAGTTAAGCAAGGTAGGCAGAAAAGAAGTGTCTAACGCTTAAATATTAACATGATGAGAGCTACAATGCACTCTTTTTAGGAGAGAAGGGGTGAACGCAGATGCTCAGGAAGCTATTCCTGCGAGGAAAGCTAAAAAAACCAAGATGCAAGAGGATTTCTCTATTTCTGCCCTCTTAGCCTGGACATGCGGATCATTTGTTGAATGCACATAGGGATGATGCACCTCTGCACAAAACTGATATATCATCAGTTGGCTGATCCAGGTGCATCTTAAAAACCAGGTAGAAATGTCGATTTCTCTGCTTGCTGTGAGCTGCAAAAGGCAATCACCTAAAGTCTGGTTGATTTAAAAAATAAAAAGGCCAGTTTGAAATGTAGGTATGGTTTAAAATGCAGCTTAATATCTGTAAAGTTCTCTTTGCTGTTGCCCCTTTTTCTGCGGCTCTTGTTTTGTTTGAAAGGCTCTCTGAGACTCACGGGGTTTTTGGCCGTGTACTATGCTGGAGGACTTAGTTGGGTTGTGAAAATTGCTTTTGTGCTCTGTGTGTAATCTAATTTCCGTGGAAACTTGCTGTGATCCCATTTGCATGACAATTCATTTTCATGTGAAAAGGACAGCTGAGGTCAGGGGAGAGCTGAGCCTTACAGTACATTGGCAGCAGAGCCCTTGCCATCAAGGAGGAAGACAGGGTGGTGGTGGTGCATGCACAGCTTGGACAACTGTGTGTGAATATCTGAAGATTTTGTGGTGCAAGTCATGTAATTTTTACCAACGCAGTCCAAAAGGTGCACAGGGACTCATTTAACTCTGTTCCTGCAAAGATTCAGAGCCGATTTTCCTTCTGTGCTTTAGTAGCTGCAAATGTGTCTCCTTTTTCTCAGGCTTTGGGAACCTCATTGTACTGGAGAATGTATGGTCTTGTTGTCAGCTGCGCGTGGTTAGTGATCTAGGAACTGATTTCCTATATAGGCTCCACCTCAATGTTGGTCCTTTCCCGGGACGTTACACCAAGGATGACCTCCTGAAGGTAGAGGTGTTTGGTGGTGGTCTGTTTTCCCTCTCTCTGCTTCCTTTTCAGGATTGTGTGGTGCCTATTTAAGTAGTTGAAAGGATTCGGCGTTGCTGGTTCCAAGTTGTGCTCCGCTTAAGCGTGTGTATCTTAGCCTAGTTTCAAGAGTATGCCGGTGGCTCTGGCTGGCAAGGATACTTGGTTTCACTTGGCATATGTTAATGCTTTTATTGCTCCCAAGAGTATCTCTGCTATTTTAAGGCCTACACTGGACTTCACGCACTTATACAGCTGCTTTATTTTGCCTCCCTTTCAAGCCAAGCACAAAGACAAAATGCACCAGTGGTTTGAGCTCCTCCTTCCCTCATCAAAGTGACACTTGCAAAATTAGTTGGAAAGGAATATTGCCAGTGGCTTTAGGGCAGCTCTGATTGGTCGTCTTTAATCTGTATAGTTATCCCGGAGTCTTCATGTGCCTAACGAGACAGCACAGGGAGGCGGCCTCTCCTGGAGTCCCTCGTGCTGCAGAGTCGCTCCATCCACCACTGCTGCCTTGTGATCTTCGTTACACACACGAGTGTCCAGGCACATCCTCCTAATACCTCCATTTCTGAGTATTTGCTTTCTTTTCTTCCTCAGAAAAACAGTTTTGCCTGCCCTGGGTAGCCCTTCACACACCCTGACCTAAGTCCCTCACTTGAACTGCTCGTGGCGGCAGCGTAGGAGATTAGCAATTCCTACCTTAGCAAAGTGGAGCATTTCACTTTTTTTTTTTTCCCAGAGTGTCTGCAATACACATTCCCCCACTGTGCACTCTCCCAAGCAGCACAGAAACGTAGTGAGCGAGCAAGGCAATGGAGAGAGGGCCCTAATAAGCTGAATAACCTGCCTACCTCTGGCAGCGTGGCTACCATGTGAAAATTGTCACTCGGGGAGGCGCGGCTTGGACGTGGTGTTGAGGGGTGGGCTGCTGATCGAACTGTTGTGGTTAATAAAGCCCCCAGCCCCTAGACAGCTGTTGCTTTCCTGTGCGTTGCAACCCAGATGTCTGCAGGGAGTATTTGGACACCAATGAACCCCCGCAGACATTTGGTGGAAAGGAAAGCGCTCTGAGGAAAGGTGATGCGCTAGCAAATGTTGGCGTGCACGACACAGCTTCTAACACCTGTCAGACTTGTAAAGCTCTCTTACGCCTTTAGCTCTGTCAGCTGAAATCTCTATGGCAAAGTGTCTGTGTCTTCAGGGAAGGGACTCTGCTTTAAGTGTATTGTCAAGAGCGGACGGAGGTTCTGCAAGTCCATTCAGTTAACTTCAACAGACGATCCTGGAGAGATGTGAGACACAAAGTACTACTGAAAGCGAATTAAGCTAAATGTGAAGCTGTGCCCACTTGTCTCTTGATAGACCTTGTCTGCTTGCAGAATGTGCTTGTTCTTCAAGAAGTTGTGTTCTTGTAGTTTCTCTTTGAGTAGTCGTATTAAAACTTTGCAAAATGTGTGTTTTGTGGAAGCCGATAACTAACTGCGTTGTCGTGTTCTTGCAGTACCTGCTCCTGTCTTCACTGCCACAACTGCTAAAATGGAGGTGGTTTCAGCCGAAGTGAACAGCTTGCTCCCGGAGGAGATCATGGACACGGGCATAACTCTGGTGGAAGACGACAGCATTGAGGCCGTTATTGTATCGTCACCCATGGGAGATTCCATTCCCATGGAAACGGAACTGGAAGAAATAGTGAACATGAGCTCGACCAGCGACTCGTCGGCAGCGGCCACCGCGGCGGTGACCGCGGAGCAAGTGACCGTGCCCAGCAACCACTCGGGGGAAGCGGCGGCCAACGCGACGGCCGCCAACGCGGAGGCGAACGCGGTGCTCAAGCCCGCCTTCCCGAGCGGCCTCCACAAACTCGGCGCTCAGACCCCTGTCACTATCTCTGCCAACCAGATCATCTTGAACAAGGCCGCCGACCTCAAAATAGGCGCCCAGGGCATTAAGCCGGACGGGCAGAAGCTGATTGTAACGACTCTGGGCAAGTCCGGGCAGCCCATAGTGCTAGCGCTGCCCCACAGCCAGCTGCCCCCGGCGCAGAAAGCCGCCTCGCCGGCCCCGGGGACCGACTCCAAGGTGGCAGGCCAGCAGATCAAGGTTGTTATCGGCGGGAGGTCGGAAGTGAAACCCGTCGTCGGCGTCTCGGCTTTGACGCAAGGGAGCCAGCTCATCAACACGGCGGCCCAGCCTTCTGTGTTGCAGGCCCAGCAATTAAAAACAGTCCAGGTAAAGTGAGTTGTGCTGCTGAAAGCTCTTATAAACAGCCGTGTTGCTGCGACTCCTGTCCATTTCCTTCACTGATGGGCAAAGGGTGGCTGCCACCCTCTGCGTTGGTTCCGGATCTAGAAACACGATGCTGCTCTCAGCCCCCTTTTCCATATGTAGATTCATTTGCGATGTCATGTCCTCTGCCTCTGGCTACTGCCTAGAAACTTATGGTTTGTGTCAGGGAAAAAACATTGAATTGAAAGGGCCTTTTCCATTATGATTTTTTTTACTAGATTCTGCATGCTTTCAGGAAGACTGACTCGTGCTCTTCTGTGGCTGTTGTTTTTTGCTTCATAGTGTGCACTGCTTTCTTCCCTTAGGATAAAAACAGCTTTTGCTTCTAATGTTAAATAGGCTGCCCACAAAAAACCTCACAGCATATGAAAAACAGCATCAAGGTATCTTTTGTCTGCTTCAAATCTGTTTAAGTTTGTTAATGACTGTGAACAGAGTAGGCATTCTCATAAACCAGACACTTTCACATCTGACTTTTCGAGTCTGGCCTGCAGCCGGAGATATTTGAAACTGAAAAGAAACTGAAGGGATCTGAAAATGTGTTGAAAAGAGCTCAGTTATTACCCAGATGCTCCCATTTTTCATGTAATGCACAGTGGAACTAAATGTGACTGACTCTGTTCTAAGCAATAGTGATGCATGAATAGTGTCTCATAAGAAAGAAGGAGAGTAGCACTCAGAAGGGGTTAGCGAGCGAAATATTTGTTTTACAATATGTAAATGCAGTGTGAAATCAAAATCTAGATATACAAATAAACACTGATGTGCTGCACATGAGAAAAATAAACTCAAGAGCAGAATGGTGAGTTCCCCAGATGCTATTTCCTAGTAAGCAAATGTAAGCAACTGCAATCCTAGTGCTTGATTGTCACACTATCTTCTCAAGAGGCTTCTGCGCTTGGCTCAGCACGAGAACTTT
>JAVCKT010098441.1:0-10737 GCA_032273925.1 Rhynchotus rufescens
GCAGGGGGGTTGGACTCGATGACCTCTGAGGTCCCTTCCAACCTTGGGCATTCTATGATTCTATGATTCTATGATTATCAGTATATATGCGTGTGGGGTGATGCTGTTTGGGGGGATTCATGGGTTTTTTTCCTTCTGTATTTCCCTTGCTCTTCTAAAAGCCGGCAGTCCCTGTCCTGCTTCCGCTTCGCTTCCCAGCAGCAGCTCAAAACGAGCCACATCCCGACTCCACGGGCTTCCCTGGAGGTGCCGGATCCTTCTGTCGCAGGCAGTGGTCGCGGGAGGGAAGCGTCTTGTCCCAAAACGCGCGGCCGGGGCTGCCGCTGCGGTGGGCTCGCGCCAGCAGCGCTCCCCTCGCTCTCGCTTTGCTTCCTGTTTTTAGCACGTCCCTTTTTTTATTTTCCCCCTGTGCTGCGTCGCGCCCGGCTTGGCCGCTGCCCGTTCCCTGGGGATGGGCCCTGGGCTGCGACTTTCCTGCGGCGCTTCCTCGCGCGCAGGCTGAGCGGGAGCGCTCCCCTCGCAGGATGCGGCGCCGGCGCCACAGGAAGCCTGTCTCACGATATGCCGAGAAGCCAACACGCTCACACACACAGAAAGGCCGTTTCCCTAATCTTTTCACTTCCTTATTTTTCCCGGAGAGAGCCGGGAGCCCGGTAGCTGGAATGCCGCTCACGGCGAGAGGATGCTTGCAGTAATTAGTACGTTGTTTGCGCTGTACATAAACCTCTCCCTCCGCTTTGCTTTTGGCTTGGAGGCTCCAGAGGCAGCTCTCAAAGGCCCTGGCCGTCCAGCTGGTCCCAGCAGGGCAGGGGCCCGGGCGCCGCCACGCCGTCCCGTCCCGTCCCATCCCGGCGGCCTCACGGCTCTCGCGCTTCCTTGCAGGACGCCTCTCCGGGGGATTCTCCGCCGGGCACGCCGCCGGCTTCGCCCGTGGGCCCGGCGTGGCCGCCCTTCGCCGAGGAGGAGGCGGGCTCGCCGCGGCTGCGGCGCCGCGCGCACACCTTCAGCCACCCGCCGTCCAGCGCCCGCCGCCGCATCACCTTCCAGAACGGCCGCTCGCAGAGCGCCCGCGCCCCGCTGCTGCGCCACGGCTGCCCCGAGCCCGCCAGGTGAGTCCCCACGGCGCTTCCCGCAGCCCCGCGGCGCTTCCACGCGCCGGCGGCTTCACTTGCGGCCTCTGGAAAAAGCGCTCTGAGCCTTCCGGCTGTGCCGCGTGCGGGAGAGGAGATTCCCGGTGCTTGTAACAGCCTAGTAGTTTGCGCCGGGATGAAGGAAGCTCTGGGAGCTTCAAGCGCCTGTCAGAGCATCGGCTGAGCTCCCTGAGTCCCCGTGCGGAGTTGAAGCAGTGCAGGAATCTCCCCACCATCTGGAAGGATTAAGCACCTCCTCTGACCTGCGGGACATACCCGTTTCCCTGTTTGCCTTTCTTGGGAGCTTCCCTCGGCAACCTCTTCCCCTTTCCCGTTTGGAGCCTCTCCAGCTAGTTCACGTGGGACGTGGCTCTTGCAGGAGCCCAGCCTCTGTGCTTGCTCCGAGGGGCTCCTTGCACCTCCTGGAGGTGCTGCCTTCCCGCAGCCCTCCTCCCCATCTCCAGTAGGTGCCCATGCAAACTCCAAAACTTCCCCAGGACTCCAGCCCATGGAGGCCTCCCTCCCAGCAGGGAGTATGTGGGTCACAGCTTGAGCTTCTCGCAGGCCCCCTCCAAAAGGGGCTTTAAATGGCACTTTCTCACCCCGACTTAAGTTAGCAGAGTGAGCGCCACAGCAGCTTGCAGAGAAAGACTTAATCTGTTTAAGCGAAAGGAAAGGGGTGAAGTAAGAAATAAGCCTTCAAATGGCCTTGCTATGCTTGCGAAGACATAAATAATGTGTTTTTTACCCAGATAAACTGCTTATTTTTTTCCACTGACCAGGTCGTATGCAAACAGGAAACCCTGACAGTTCAAACTGAAGGACTTGCTGACTTCACTTCTTTGTAATAGCTTTAAAGAAGTCACTGATTGAGTTGCATAATCAGCAAATTTTCACTCAAAACAGCTTTGTGACAACTTGATTCCAGGCTGGGCTGCTTTTTCTCCCTTTTCTTATTGAGCATTAGCCAGAAATGTTATGTAGAAGAAAATGGGTTCATTCTCATGCCCCTCTTGACATGTTTTACTGTTGTTAAGTAATGTTTAGCTGTGCAGTAGGAGTATCTCTTTTGATGCTTACAAAACTGAAGTTTCAATTTTTTTGAACTTTGAAAAATTTATCCCAATACATTACATGTAAATATTCTGTAGTTTATAACATGTTATAACATAAAACATATTTATAACATAAAGTTTATAACATCAGTGCATTGCCAGAACAAGAGAAGGAAAACGGCAATGTGATTTTTGTTATGGAGAGCAAGTTTGAAAGGGTATTTTCTGACATTTCAGAGCCTCATTTTCCGCATTGTTTTGAGAACAAATAACGCTGAAGAAACAAGATCTCCCGCCTGCTCTTCAGGGCCATTAAAATGTTTCTAAAAAGGCATTGAGTGTAACAGCAGGGTCGCTGTTATCAGGCAAACTGCCCAGACGTGCACTTGGTGCAGCTTAGCTTCTGGAAAGCCCAGGCAGAGCGAGCCAGGAGGAGGCGCTGAGCAGCATCCTCAGCCTGGGTGCCCGTGTCCATGTCCCCCTCCGTCCTCACACACGTGCTCTGTGTTCTTGTTGCCCCACAGCCCTGTTCTGGGGGTCCGGCGCGCTCGCACCGGCGGCGAGTCGGCACCGCCCGGCCTCCCTTCCTCTCTCTCTGCCCCATCTTTCCTGAAAAACTTTTACCCGGGCTCGGGAAGGCTGCCGCAGCACCCAGAGAATGAGAGGTGAGAGCGGCCGGCGCCTCTCTAACCAACGCGCGCGCGCGGCGCCGGTGACACCCGGGGCTCAGGGCCAGGGAAAGCCCCCTAAAAACAGGGACCTGCCTGCTGGCACTCGCTAGCTGCTGCCCTGGGGCAGAACTGCTGCACCGGCCTGGCACTTCACATGCACTCCTTATTCCTGACCCCTTGCTGCCACTTGAACGCTTCCCGCGCCGCATCCCGCGCAGCCAGCGGTGCTGCTGTGAGCAGCCGCGTGGGGACCGAGAGGAGCACACCGTGACCGGGGTGTCCCTGCACGAAGCGGGGACCCCGCCTGGCTGCCAAGCAGCTGCCACTAACAGCTGGGCAGGGAGAATGGCCAAATAACGGGGATTCAGAGGGAGTGGGGAGGAGGGGAGGCGCAGGAAGGTTTCTCGCCTCGGTGCGAAAGGCTCTGGGTATGTGGGTGGAAGTTGCACTACTTCTTAATATAAACATAGGTCCTGCTTCACAGAGTTTGTATATATTTATAGAAACACATATATATATGCAAATATATGCACACAAACACTCTAATATATGGTTTTTTTTTTCCTGAGTTAAAGCTGTAGTAAGATGTGGCTATACTTTTGTTATCTATCTATCTATCTATCTATCTATCTATCTATCTATCTATCTATCTATTTTTGTCATAAATTTCTTCATTTCAACAACTCCTTTTTTTCCCCATCTTCATTCTCTCCTTATGGCCTGAATTATTTGCTGGTATCTAGTGCTGCTCATCTTTAAATTGCAAGAACAAGATCTGTTCAGCTTTGAACGTGGCTCTCCCCAGATCATTTGGGGAAATCTCCAGGTCACTCAAGAAAATCTCGTGGAGTTGAAATAGGTGCTTTTGTGATTGCTGCTGTTATTCCTTGAATAAAAATAGCAATAGATTGAGTTCTTAGTCTACAAAAGTGAAGATGAAATCTGAGTTTTAGACCTGTCATAACTAATACCTGCGGATTTCTCTTGTATGAGATAAGGTGGAAGTTATTCCAGGATGGCCTTAAGAAGCATTTCCACCTGTTGGATCACAGTTTCGTTAAGTACACTCGGATTAGTTTGTAGTCCCATTTTAGGACATACTTTTGTATGTTTGACATGTTATAGTCAGACTAGCATGACAGGCAATTGAGCGAAAGTTGGTGTTGACACACAGTTTGGGTTGGTCGCATCTCGTAACATATAGATTACAACAAGATACAAAGTATGCATCATCTCTGTACCCTGTCTTGATTTCTGTCTCTGTACACTGTACCCTGTCTTGATTTCATTGACACTTAAAATGTCTGTGGCCTCTAAAGAGGAACCCAAAGGCTGTCACGCAGACTCGCTGGTTGGAAGGACTCTGCCAAAGCCCACAGCTTTGTAGCAGCAGATATCCTGGATGCCCATCCTGGTAGGAGGACAACATAAGCCAATCATTGCTTGCTTATTTCTAGGATGAGCCTTTCCAAACCACTCCTAAAAATGAAAGCTTTGAGGATGTTACAGGAAGTTTAGGAAGCTGCAGTTTTGAGGATGGAATAATGTTCTGCATTGCCCTACTTTTGTGCTCAAACACAGGTGAACAGGCAATAAGCAGTGCATGCATTTGAAAGCTGAGAGGAGAGACGCCCTCTCATCCAGCATGGAAATAAGTTTTTAATGTCACCTGCTGTCAAGCTTCTGTCCGATAACAGGCACTATGTGAGGGTAGAGGTGCTGAGGTTTGTCAGCCCATGCTAGACTGCAGTGAGGCCACAGTAAGCAGCAGGTAAGTGGCTTTTTAGAGTGGAAATGTAGGAAACTGGTGCCTGGATTTAGGGGTGTGTGGAGAAATGAGGAAAACCAGCCTGGCTCCTACAGGCCACCTCTTATTTGGGTTTCACTACAACTTTGTGCTCCCTTCAGCTAGAAGGCATGGAGTTGAAGCAGCTTCCAGGGTGGTTTGTGCAAGAAACTGGATTCTGTTAAATGCAGGTTTCTGGAACTGGGAATGAGCTCAGTACTAGACCTATGCTGTAACACTAGCTACTTTATCACTAAAGTGCCTGAGATGTAATTACTCTTCTTGGATACGTGTTCTGCTCAAGGGTTTTGTTGTAATGGGGTTTTGAACTGCTAGGTGGGAAAAAAATCTACAAATGAGGAACAATTCCCAGAAGAAAAATGTGTTACTCCTTTAGGCTCCACAGTGTGCAAGTTTCTGATAATATTCGATCTTGTATTTCTGCAGAATCTCTTGTGTGATTTTATTTTATTTTATATATTTTTCCAATTCCTATCTCTTTTTTATCTTGAGAGTGTATTTGTGAAAATGGGATCTCATTAGTTAGGAATTTTACTGGGAACAACTGGGACTAAACTGTCACGATAGGTAAATTACAGTAGCCAAGGTTGAAGGGTTAGCAAGTAGTTGGGCTCGAATTAGGGAAGTGAATATGGCAAATGTAGTCAGAAAGCAGTGATAAAAAAGCAATTCTGATACGCTAGAAAGTGTCACTCGGGTGATCCAGCTGGCATTTGAACTGGCTAATGAGGAATAAAATATATTGTCCCATGAGTGTTTATTTGAGCTTGCAAATCTATCGATGAAAATACTTGTCATGAGGTTTATGAATAGGAGGAAGTTCAGGGCTTTTTTCCCCCCTTATTTCCCGTGGTTCCTCTTCCTAGAGAGGACCCTGTTCTACCCTGATGGGCTTGACTTGACGTGTCCTTAACGTTCCTGTGTAAACATAAACTAAGCTGAAGCTGGCTGCAGTGTGGCAGTGCGTTGACAGATGACAAACTGTGAGTTGTGCAACTGTTAGGGCACGCTTGTTGTATTAAAACTTAGTTCAAGTTAGTTGTTAGCTTAGGCAAAGCTACAGTGCATTGTTCTCTCTGAGGAGAATCATGGTAACTGTGCCTCCAGGAAGTGTCTTCTAGCTTGCAACATCACCCACATGGTGCTGAGGTTCTTGGTGGTCTGGCTTCCCATATTTTTGAGATTACATGTTAGAAAAGGAAAAAAACCCAACTTTTCTTGGAGTTCTGGTGAACTTTGGGCAGGAGCAGAGCCAGTTTGGGCCTGAATTCATGTTAGGAAGGTGCTTGGTTTGCAGTTGAGATGGTTTATGTATATAGCATCACACAGGGTCAGGCTGGGGAACTGCGCATTCAAACGCAGCTCCGCTTGTTATATCTTATCGCAGTAGCCTCTCTCTATAAAGGTAACTCAAAGCTGCCTTTGCATCAGATTTCCCATATGGGCACAAGCTCGGAAGCAGCTGCTAGGGAGATGTTGGGTGCAGTGACTCTTAGCTGGTCACGGAGCTCTTCATCCCACCTGTCGAGGCAGAAAAGTGGCATGTCTGGGGTACAGCTGCTCCCCACGGCCTCACCCAAGGTGATTCTCTTCCATTACTCTGCCATTTACAGGGTTGGTCGTGCCTGTTTATGCCCTTTTTTGGGGCATGCTAATATAGCTCCTTTCGCAGGCAGTGGGGATGTCTCCATTTAGACAGGATGAATCACTCCTTCCAAGTCTCTTGACCTTCATTAAACAGGGAGCCTGGTTGGACTGGCTGGATTTAAAGGCCTGCTGCTGGTGTCTAAAGACAAGAGAGGAAATTGCTCTCCAAGTGACTTTGCAATGGGAAAAGATCTGTATTTTTTCCTAGTGTCCTAGTGTGTGTAAGGAGTCTGGGTTAGTTTGTTTTTAATTCTAGTAGTTACTGCGGAGGTGCTTTGCATGGGAGAAGGAAAAGGTTGATCTGCTCTCCAGTCTAAGGATTGAACAGTATAGTAAAACCAGCTATCAACATGGTGTTATTACCAGGTGCCTTCCTAACCTGCCTGCAGAAGGTTTTATTGCAATTAGAACTAAATTAGGTCTAAAGAAGACTCCAGAGTGGAAAAGGTGCAGATGATCTTCATTTTTTTAAAAGTGCCATGTGAAGCTTTTAATGCTAAACGTGAGCATGCAGAAGCATTAGAAAGAGAAATGAATGCTGAATTAAATGATCAGGACCTGGAAAGCTGCTTTTTTAATCTGGACCTTTTAGTTTCAGAAATGGCTGGCTTTGGTTGTGCAGTTGGCTGTTGACTGGCTTTGGTCGCTCTTGAAAGCGAGGCCATTGGAAGAGTCTGATTTTACATAAAAATAACTGCAGCACTTTTAAAAATGGGGTTACCTGCAGGATAGGTTTGGCTGGACCTAGCTGTCCCTGTTCGTTGCATCGTCTGTCATGCACAGATGATTTAGGTGGCCAGTCCTTACTTTTGAACAGGTTGCCCTTTCAAAACACTTCCCTTCCACATGCAGAAAACAGACTAGTTGAGAAAGGTCTTTAAGCAAAACAGCAGAAAGTAATCATTTAAAATAAACATAAATGCAACCAGTGGGAAACGTAGGCTGATGGAAACTAGACTTTCTTCTCCCTGAGGGGTTGAATACTTCACGTGTTGGACTTCTGTATTTAGGCTTCTGCCAGCTGAGCTCCTAGGAACTGAAATACCAGCTGTCTTTGTGCTCGTATCTATGGGATTTTGTGCCCTCTTGGCCTCCAGATTGGTCGAACAAAGTAGGCTGAGTTGTTTAAATTGCCACTTGGAGCTGCCTAAAGAAGATGCTGAAAAGGAAGCAAACTGACCCGAAGTGCAGAGCTTGGTGTGAGCAGCAGTACTGGCCCTCGGGTCAGTTGGCTTGCATGAATTCAAGTGCAAACTAAGCCTGATAAGTATTGCCTAATGAGTTCCTGTGTAACAACGGGATCTCTTTGTATTTCTTGGAATGGCAGTCTGGGGGAATACTTCAAAGGATAGCTTTGGAAAGAAATCGAAAGAAATGAAACCAAGCATGAGGCATGTTCGTAGCATAAAGAAGTGGTGGGGGTTTTTTTGACTAGCTGTTTAATCTTCATAGTCTGCATTATCCGCTAGAAGAGCAAACTGTGATTTTTTGGTGACTTGTGTTGCAGTTATGGGAGATAAAAAGCTGAAAGGATCAGTACTGCCTGCTCCTTAGCATTTGGGTTGTTGGTCATAACTGCTTCAGGTTGAAAATGCTTTGAGTTTTTAATTTTATGTTGTGTACGAACTCACTGAAGCCTTATGGTTTCTTTCTGTGGTCAGGAGTGTAGGGCCTAGGTGGCCTTATGGAGAAACACGGTTCTTCAGGGCTGCACTGGAATGCGTGTGTCTACAAGGAGAGTGCTGCATTGCTGGCTTCTGGAGCTGCGTGGCAGATGTGTTAAGTGATTAAAACAGGGACAATATGTAAGCAAAACAGAGTCTTTAACTTTGACAGAAATGCTTTGCTTTCAGTAACTCCTCTCTTGAACTGCTTGTTTATACCTGTTCATATACTTGCCATCATGCCCTAGTTTGCAGTTGAGTTCTTTAGTCTGTCCTAGATTACTTAAGACTTTACATATTAACATCTCTTTATTCCTAGTGCTTTCAGCAGGGGGAACTTTATCGTATTCCTCTCCTGGCAGGTTGCAATAGAACAGTAACTTGTCCTATATAGTTGCATTTGTTTGCTTTGCTTTAATACTTATGACACTGTATAAACACACAAAAAAAAAAAAAAAATCACCCTCTGCCTTGCTCTGGTGCCTAGGTTGTATAAGCCATAGAGAATAGGGCAATTTTTTAATCTCTTGAATGTGAGGTGGCAACTTGGTCTTGAAAAATGCAATTGCAAACTAGAAATAAAGTTTGGACTGTTTCATTTAGTTGCAGAGCTTTCCCCATGTAGAAATGCAACGTATGCCTATGTCTGATCAGAAGAGGGCTTTTGTGGACTCTCTTTCCTCCTGGCTATTTGAGGTTTGGTATCAATTTCCTGACAGGAAAGCTGTGAAGATCCTGCTGTTTCCCCAGCTGGGGAGGCAGGGAAAACTGCTGCACTTTCCAATGACAATGTCTGAACTCTGTGTAACTTTTTGTTGTCATTAGGCTTTTGTAGTCCCCCTACGTACATTAATAAATTACATCCTTTTAGGGACATCTGGAAAGTAATGCTCAGATATAAATCTTTATTTTATTTTATTTTATTTTATTTTATTTTATTTTATTTTATTTTATTTTATTTTATTTTATTTTATATCTTATTTTTTATCTTTTTAATTTATTTTTAAATTTATTTTTAAATTTTTATTTTATTTTCTATCTTATTTTTTATCTTTTTTATTTTATTTTTAAATTTATTTTTAAATTTTTATTTTATTTTATTTTACTCTCCCAAATTGGATTTGGGAATATTTTCTTTGTTCTCTTTCTATCTTACCCTTCTTAAATCAGTTTTCACTATTGCCCTTGCCTGAGTGTGGCAAGCTCTGTGCATAAGACATTGAAACAGGATATTCGCTCACCAGCCAGCACTTGGAAAGAAGCAGTGATTAACGGTGGTTGCTCAAAATACTGGGGAATTTTGGTAGGTGCAACAGCAGGAATAGAGGCCTGCAGAACTCCCTGCTTTATACAGTTCACAAAGTAGCACCTATGACTAATCCATCCCACCGTCAATTTGGGGACTTGAATGACCTACACAGCTTAGTTCCATAGCCTAAAATAACCAGCTTATTCTGGCTTTCCTGCAAGTTGTAGGACTGTAAATTGAATCCACATCCCAGGAATGCCTGCGTGTTTTAGGGATGCTCTAGCTGAATGTGGGGTTTTGTACAAAGCAACAGAAACGAAGCTTTCATTCCCTTGTTATGCAGCTGCATAACAAGCTGTAAGCTGTGGAAGGATTTAGCTTTTATGTGCTAACATATTGAGTAGTAGCTTCATTACAGTTATTTATAGAAACATGAGTTATATTGATCAATACATCCAAACTCTGTACCTTGTACAATATATCCAAACTCCTAACAGTGGTTGCACTGACTTACCTTTAGAAAACAGCAGCTCTAAATTCAAAATTATTTTTGCAGTCTAAACTTATCTTGCACAAGCCGTGATTTCTGGTTCTGTTTTCCCTTTTTCTTCCCTCACAAACTGTGTAAGTCAGCCAAAAAAGGTTGGGATTTCTGTCACTGTTTTGGTCAGTAAAATATGCTGCTCTGTTCAAGCCACCTCTTAAGAGCAGCAAGGGACTGTTCCTTGTCCTGTAGGAACTAAATCAGGAGTACTGAGTAGCCCAGATTATCTGTTATCAGATCAATTAAACAGATTGATTAACACTTGCTGTGCTGGGTTTCCTTCTCTCTGACTCTGCAGAGATGCGGCGCTGCAGCATGGAGGTTCTTCATGGGATGAAAGGTAGTGTACAGCTGCTGCTGTGTTGATGCAGTAGTTCTGCATGATGGAGCTGGGGATGTAGATCCCTATACTTGATGCTGTCCTCCCAGGAAGCCCTTAGCTGTGTGTAATAGCCATAGTTTCCCAGATGGCTTTACACATTTCAAAGTGCCCCTGTTTCATTCTCAGCTGGTTGCAATCTGGGAGAAAACATTGCAAGAAAGCTCCAGACTTCCCAAGAATGTAGGAATACAGTTGTGGATGACGTAACATCTTCAGGAGAGGACTAGGATTTCACTGCCATGCTGCTGTAGTACTTTTGATGAAACATCTAGTCTGTGAGACTTGGCTTCAGTGTGGGTACTGCAAACGACCATGATCACAGAATCCTTAAGGTTGGAAGGAACCTCTAGAGATCATCTAGTCCAACCCTCTGCTCCAGCAGGGACGTCCTGAGCACGGGGCACAGGCCTGTGTCCAAGTGGATTTGGAAGATCTTCAAAGAAGGAGACTCCACAACCTCTCTGGGCAGCCTGTGCCAGGGCTCTGTCACCCTCACTGTCAAGAAATTCTCCCTTAAGTTCCTGTGGAACTTTTGGTGCCTCAGCTTGTGGCCGTTTCCTCTAGTCCTATCACTGGCCACCACTGAAA
>JAVCKT010098442.1:0-10737 GCA_032273925.1 Rhynchotus rufescens
TTTTTTTTTTTTTTTTTTTTTTTTTTTTTTTTTTTTTTTTTTTTTTTTTTTTTTTTTTTTTTTTGCTTGAGGAGTAGTTCACTTGTTTGAGTTTTTTGGGTTTGGACATCTCTCCATTTTATTATATTTTTTTTCATTTTAAGCAACAGCGTGAACATGTGATTTATATGTATGTTTTTTGGTACACTATGTGTGAATATACACCATTAAAAATAAGTAAATAACAAAGTTGTTAATATTCATACAGTGTTGCTGTAAAGTGTACTGTAAAGTGCTCTGAAGATTTAATTTTAGGAGAGGTCAAATTAAATGACAAATGCTTACCAAAATAGAACATCAGCTTGGGCTTTACTTGAATTTTGTTTGGTAGTTTGAATTTGAGAATTTGCTCAGGCTAGGTCTACATATATCAATACAGAAAATGGTCTGAATCATTCTTCAGACCTGAGGACAGCTTGACTCTTACTTTAGTGTGCTAAGCTATACCTGTCTGCTGTGGCTCAAACAGAACCAGAAACAGTATTAGTGATGCTGCTGACAGGGATCTGTCCCTTACTTCTGCTCTTTGCTGAGCAGAAAAAGTCTAGGCAACTCCTGGGACAGTGCAGGCTCATGCAATACAAGAACATGCAATGAGTGAGCAAGGAGTGAAAGGTATGAGTGTTCAAGCCCATGACCCAGTTCTAGTTTAACTGTATAGATTTTGTTATATACACATATGGGATGGAATTCACATTGTTGTAGAGTAGAACTGTAAAAGAGATCAGACAAAAGATGCTCTACAAGTGAAGATTTCTTTCTGTTTATTGTGAAAAGTACTGAAAAAAAAACAGCAATAAATGTTGCATTATAGATATCTAAAGTTATGTGATACGAATTCCATTTCTCCTAGAGAAGCTGATATGGAGAGAATATCGATGATTTATAAGAAAGAAAGCTGCTAAGCGAGATATTGCAAACTTGCAGAACCACCACCAGGGCTGATGACTGACACAAATATGGTACAAATGTCCTCTGACTGACTCAGATTCACGTCAATATATAATAATTTTTTTTGTGGATAACATGATTCAAGATGGGAAAAAGTCCACTGCTGCTTTTATGGTAATGTCTAGTTTTGCCCTTTTTGTTGCCTGCCATCTGAAAATATTTTAGTAAAATAACATTACATAGATCTGCTTACTATTTTTAATGACTAAAAATGCATATACTCTTTGTTAATATATATACAAAGCAAGGCAACGACAATATGTTCATGGACATAAATGTGTAAGTAGTTTTTCCTTCTACTACATTTCTCAGAATGCTGAGTTGTAATTCATAGCTGTGATGTCTGAAAGTCTTTTTTCTTTTTTTTTCTAAAGTAAAATATTCATGGATTGCATTCACCCCATTAGTCTTAGGCCATTTTTAAAGTAAGTAATTTAGAAGGTTGAAAAGTATTTTTTTTATTTAAAAAATAAAGCAAAATAACAAGCTGAAAAAAAAACACATTTCGGTGAAAAAAAACTTCAATTTCTCAATGTTTTAGTATTAGTTTTTAAATAAATAGTCTATTGTTTTAGTTTGCTATTTTTCTTTCTTTTTTAATTCACCCCCCTCCTCCTTTTTCCCCACTTGCCATTTCTCCACTTTTTTTTTTCCTAGTCTTTATGATGATGATGAATTCCATCTATCCATTGTTTTTAATGAAAAAATAAATAAACAAGGAGAGGGGAAAATGGAAAAGAAAGAAGAAGCCATGAGTGAAAACAAAAACATATCTTATGAAATAGCAGTTTTGAATCTTTCTGAAAATGTTAAGAATGGATGGATAAAAATAAAGAAGGAACAATGATTTGGAAATAAGCAATAATTTATTATAAATTATTCTTTAAAGAAAATTTGGTTATTTCTTCACGTTACTCCTGGAGAAGAGGAAGGGCAACGAAATTAACATGTGTCAGTCGAATATCAGTCAAAAATCTGCCATCCAGCTAGAACTTATTATTTTTGCAGTGCCTACTGCATAATTTTTGTAGGCATACATTTTAGCTGTGTTTTAGCTTTTTCTTATGCATGTCAAGAGGTGGCTAACTGTTGTCCTTTTGCTGTGTTTCTGGCTTTGCTTTGCGGCTCTGTACGTTCACATTGGAGAGTAATTTGTAGTTCCACTTTGTTGGTCGGCGATGAAGTCACCTGTTTTGCAATGAACACACGTTCACCTTCATCACAGAGACTCCTTTCTTCTAAGCTGGGAGTAATAGAGTAAGTAGTGTTCAATTCTCAAAATACAGATAGGCATTACTTTTTTTCTCAACTCAGAAATCAGATTGAAGAGCTTAAAAATAATTATTTGTATTGAAAAACTCTTTTATTCAATCCAACATCAATTGTAAAAAAATGTAGTCATCGTGAGCTAAAGGTTTCTTCTCCTCAGACCTTAGGTTAAATATAAACCTCTGCATATTTCAGAACATTATTTTGCTTCATAGAACTACTCCATAAAAAGTGAGATAAAGGCTATTTTTGGCGAGAATTCTTTCAAGATTTTTCTTTGTATTATTATAACTATTGACTGGATCATAACTGTATACAAGTGTCTCTTAGGACATGTTCACAATTATAATATAGATAAAACACCATTCGAAATATTTTATTTTGAAAAAATATTTTAAGAATTTTATTGAAAGTCTGATGACTTTACCAATGAAACATGATGACCATAAGTGAGATAGCTGTGTAAGGACATGTAATTTTAAAGCTTGTCACCCTTGTTTCTCAGCCTCTTTGATGTGATTGTATTCCTTCTAGTTCTTTTGTTAATTCCCTCAGCATGACAGTATCTCCATCAAAGAATGTTTTGGATTCTTCAAAAAAAGCAGGATCTGTGTAGTTCTTATCATCTATCCTCATCACTCTTTCAGTTCAAATTGATTTTTTAACATGGAGGTTACCAGAACTGTGAACTCTATTGCTAATATTTATCTGACACATTCTAAGATCATAAGTGTTTTTTTCACTGTCGCATGAACTTGGTTACTGGTATTCAATATATTTTTGACAGACAGATACAACTTCTTTTCTGATTCTCTTAATTTCATTTAATGAAATACAAACTTGAAATTAAAAGATGGACTCTGTGAAAATAAAGTGTGGAGAAAGGCTAACACTTATTTGGTTTTATAGGACAAAAACAAAAAAACAAACAAAACAAAACAAAACAAAGAATGAAGCAATGGAAGACAAGAATCAAGAGGACTGGAGCTCTTCCAGATCTCATGTTTTAGATACAACCAAAGTAAAAGGTCTTCCTCCAGCTGTACAGCTTTTAAAATTAAGTAGTCATTGAAGGAAGTTTGTTAGTCTATTAGCAGGGCAAGCAATATTTCAGGTGTTACTTTGCATTCCCTATATCCTTGCCATGACATTGTAGATATTTACCTGAAAGAAGAAAAATTAATAGTTCAAAAATGCATGGGAAGAAGAAAGAGTTGAATTAAGATCTTTAAGCTTTGAGGAGTGTTGTACCTACTGAGCTATTTGAAGAGAGATTATTGCCATAAATAGATAAATCCTTTGGTGGTCTGGCTCTGTCAGAAAGCATTGCTGTAGACACTGAATTCCAACTGGAAATGCAATGGGCTTTATCAGATTCCTTTTCTTTTCTACTTAGCAATAAAGTGTGGAGAATAAGAATTCCTAACTAGATCTAGAGACCAAGATTAGGGGATCTCCAGAGGTCCTTTCCAACTTCAACCAGTGACTCTTCCAGGCTCCCAAAATTCCTAAAATAATGGCTACATTTCAAGATGTACCTCAGCTTTGTACTTAGTTATCAATATAGGGTCTGTATGAACAGAGATTAAAAATCTGATCTGTCAAGGACCCACATGACTTAACATGTGTACACATATCTTCTCAGTACACATTGTTTGCAGAGCAAATATTTTCATATTTTTGTCTAGGAACTCCTAAATTTATTAGTGACTACTGTAAGTATCATACATAGGAGGCTGTAGATCCTAATCTGATACAAGTGAAACAACACACAAGGAAGTGAATGAAAACAATTAAGTGAGTAAGAAACAGGAATAGATGTCACCCGGGATAGCCTAGGTCAGGGACAGCAGGAAGTGTAGAGCTACAGTACCTGTACAATAAATACAGGTCTACTGACCTAAATAGTTGATCTCCTGGGAAATCAGAAGACTTCTTGAATCATTGCTTACAGAAAGTTTTTTGGTTTTGTTTTTCATTATTCTTGCCATATCTAGGAATTAAATTCAGTATTCACATTACTTGCCTTACGTGAACTCTGGCAAGGAACCACATTTTTCCAATAGTTATACTTTGACCTGGTGGATATTTTATGATAGGATATTCTGTCATTGCTAATGTGCATTTTTTAAAACATAAAGAAAGGGAAATTTGTTGTGTCTTTCTTTGAAAAGATCTTGTTTGTTTGCTTTCTCTCTTTAAATATGTGTACAAAGAAATAATGGATCTATTGTCCACTGATGGCTTTCTTCTCAGAATCTCTAAATGGCTGATAATTTTCTTTCTCTTTTGAATAAGAAATATAAATTCTTATGTTTGGTCACTATTTCATTCTACCTGACTTGTCTTCAATAGTATTTTTGTCTCTTTTTTAATTTAATGAAACACAAACATCATCCTGCTAGCTAGTATTTGTCTTCTACTGTCATTACATTTCAGATGCTGGTGTATCTCAGTACTGTCATGGTGCTGAACAGTTATTGCACTTCGACATGAAGAATAGGTTATTTATTTTATTAGAATAGATTAATGGACAGCATCTTCTAGATTATTAATTGAATTCATGGTTGTTTACAAAAATACAATTCCTTCCAATATGCTTGAAAGATTCCTTAAAGAACAGCAGCAACATAGCAGGAGTTTCTGAGCTATATATATCAGGAGGTGTGGCTCTTAAGTGTTCCTAGAACAGGCTATGTGCCCTAGTTCTCAGTAAATCTCAGATTTTCCCTTCAGAATACAGCTATTGTTTCATTTCTCTTCTGTAGAAGTTTACAAATCTTAAAGTCTTCCATAAAAACATGAACAATAGAACACACACTGTCTTAGACCTTGTATTGTCATTTATCTTTATTCTAAGTGATTTTGAAGAAAAAAAAAAAAAACTAAAAAACCTAGGATCCCTGGAATTAAGCAGATATTTGTTAATATATTTCCTTAGCATATTCTCTGAATGATTATCAATGATCAAGCAAAGTACACAGCAGTGGAAGGCAAGTTCTTCTTTTGCAAAGTTGTGTATAAAATGTTCTGATCCTGTGAGGATAAAATCAGTCAGATATTCTAGGCTTTCTGAATGACTGAAATTGCTAAGGTGATAAGGTACACACAAGTAATGATACCACAGATATGTCTTCCTATAGCAATGTGTAATCATACAGCCAATTCCATGGAGAAAAGCTTGTAGATGATATGAGGAAAGAATTAGAAGCCAACATCAGGAAGTCAATCTATGTGCATGCAGCTACGATGCTCATTGCAATTATAACATCTCTGAAGAATATTATTTTCATAGTTCTAGTCTTCCCAAGGGTATATCAAGCCTGATGACAGAAAATACTTTAGAAATAACTGCAAAAAGAAAGAAAAAATGTGACTCAGCAGCAAAAAATAAACTACCCTGAAATGCAGAGAAAAGGTATAATGAAAATACTCAGACTGCAGGCATTGAGATATTGACTTTCAAAGAAACCTGTACTGCTACAGGAACCAGGACACCAAGAACTGACTCCTTAAAAAGTACCTATCAGTGGGAGTGAGGGAAGAGAGAGAAGGAGAGAGAGAAGGAGAGAGAGAAGGAGAAAATGAAGCTTTTTATTTACTGTTGCAGTGAAGAAAAGCATAACAAGAACTGAATGGATCAAGCACGGATTTTATCACACGGATAAAATCAAGCACTTTTGAACAGCTGATGAAAAAGCTTGTACACTAAGAAATTGGAAGCAGAGGGAAAAAGTACTTGCTTAAAGTTGAAAACATTTCAGGTTGGGAGGTATTCACAAATTGCCAGCTGCATCTGGATCAGAACTAGCAGTTGTGGTAACTCTGTGACAGAAACGTTAAGGGATCCATCCATCAGTCCATCAGCTAGGGATCTTTGTCCAGGCAATGGAAGAGACAGAGGAGTATGTGAATATACGTCAGTGATCTTATAGCGAGGAAGTGAGCAGGAGTATGTCACAAAAACAGCAGGAGCTTCTAACAAAAGGAACAACAAACAGCATAGTAGATTTTTATTTCAGTATATGTGGAGGCCAGCCTCAAGGACAGCAGCATGGAATGAGCTTGTCAGAAAAAAAGAGCAGCAGCAGCTCATCAGAGAGAATGAGAAACTGTTGGATATAAAACAGTATAAAGCAGATAAAGAAAATATGCATATGCTGCAAGTATATATAAGTAGACTCTAAAAAAGAACTCAACTAAGAACATTCATACACAGAGCAAAACAAAACCCTAAAATATTAAATATTAAATATGTAAAACATATTAAAAAACATCTACCTCTGAGTATTTTGTACACAATGAGAAAACAGCAAACAAAGAAGAGGAAACCAGGAAAATTGATAGCAAAAGCAAGACAGAAAGGAAGGAATTTTCCCCTCTCACTGCAGACCACAGAGCGGCAAGGACCCATGCCCTCAGTTGGAGGGACTCAAAGGGACAGAGGAGCACAAATATCCTTCCTAATAGTGGTAGCCTGATGCCATCCTTAGAAGAACATGGGAAGGTAAAGAATAGGCAACATATTCACAGATAATTAAGTATGAGTCTGATAATGGCTGTACAAAATGATAATCAACAGAATAGTATATATGATAAGGGACATACACCTTATGCAATACTAATAGACTTGAAGTTGACCTAAGAGGATTTTTGAAAAGATGGTTGCTAACTGAGTGCTGAACTAGGAGCACAAGTATTTGGAGTCATGCTGTCTAATACGTTGCTCTTTTGTAAATAAATATGTAAATATGGGTTTATTTATTTTTAAGATAAGGCTTTTATAGTGTACTCTTAGCATGATCTGTTAAAGCAGTAAGAGTCTGAAATTGTTTTGTGAAGAGATATTTTTAATTCTGCTTAATTTACTGGTGAGTTTTATGTGGAATATTATTTGTGATGCTTACAATTTTTGCCAGGAGTACACAGAACATATAGATAGACTTTCTCTTTTTCTATTTGAATAAATTCAATCAAATTAATAGACACAAGGGTTTCTATTTCAGAAATTTCTGCACATCTGACAAAACTTGCTAACTTTAGCCTTGTCCCTAGAAAGAAGAGAGGTCTTATACTGTGTGTGTTTGCCTTTTTGTATCTGTATATCCCCATCTGTTGGGAATAAAAAATATCTTATGTATGTTTGTTTAGTATTTTTATCCTTGCTTCAACACGCAATGAGTAAATATTTTATAGCAATCAAAAAAAAAATGCCTATGTAGACAGGAGAAGTGTTTGTGTCAGAAAGAGAGAAAAAGTGGAAAACGTAGAAAGAGTGGTCTTCAATGAAGATTTCACTAACAGAATACCTTATGACTACTAGTGATCTCCATGTGTTTTTATCTCTGTACCCCAATCCACAAGTGATTTCAACTTAGCAGCTGTCCGTAGTTTGAAAGTGGATTTAGTGCCATTCCCTCAGAAGCTTTACTGAGTGGCCATCCATGACATTTCAGGCTTTATTATTTATTTCAGACTTTCTTTTTCTGTTCTATACGCCCCTCTCTGTTCATCTCTTCTGCTGTCTGCCTTGATTTCAATTGTATTAAACTTTTTTGTAACTGCTAAAGGGAAAGATGCTGCCAGGGTACAATGGTACAGTGAAGGTCAACATTGAACTTTAGAGAAGATTGAAAAGCATCATGCAGAGTTCATAAAAGCAAAAACTAGATCTTATATACCTACTGATGTGGAGATAATTTTATTTTACATATTACATTACAGAAAAATGATTAATTTGTTGTATAAATTTAGACAATGTGAGGAATGTAGTTTCATTCCACAGGGCTTTCTTTAAAACCTCCATTGGAGAATTTGGTGGATTCTTGTAGCACACTGTATTTTCAAAAGGAAGAGCATTTTTCAACGAATTTTACTCTGTCATTAGGTATGCAGATGGATACTCAAAATAAGGCATTATTAAATATATAAATACAAATAGACCTGTTTTTTGAAAGTAAATAAAGATTTGCAGATTTGTCTTGAACATGTCAGAGTGAGCAGGGAAGAAATTACACAGGATGGTGCAAAACTTATTCAAATTGACTGTATTCAAATAATTTTTGAAAAAGGTTATCTTAAACATGATTCTCATACTTGCAGATAAGCATATTACATATTTTCACATGGGTAGGTCACTTGTTCCAGTCCAGGCACTTGATATACCATTCTCTCAACTCCTAAATCAGTTCTATGAGTTTCTATTGCTAAAACTAGGAAGATCTTTATTTTTAAGTACTTGAACCATGAAATAAGAATAGATCCAAACAATAGTTTAATCCTTTTATTAAAGCAAACCTACACATTTTTAAATTGCCCAAAGTTGAGAAGTACAGTTCCTTAAACAGACCTCTAATATTTCCTAAAATATTAGAGACAAAACTAAGATAAAAGTGTATCTTAGTTTTGTCATCCACTTACAGTATTCATGGCTTCTACTACCTTCATGCTTAGAAATCCATCCATGATTGTAACTTTTGCAAATTTTAATGGAGTGAAACTATTTTATATTTCTTTCACATTTATTGAACAACTTTGGGAACAGAGGAAAGCAGGGAAAGATGAAGGAAGGATGGAGGAAGACAGAGAAAAGAAAGTGGGGAGGAAGAAAATCAAAATAATCATCATTTGCATCCAAACAAAATTACATTTTCCATTTTTTTGAGAAGATTTTTTTAAAATTCAGATTCTGGTGTTTCTTGCAAATCTTTTAAAACCAGAAAACTTTATACACTCTTGTATACTTTAAAAAGCTTTGTTTTATTTGTTCCTTTCTTGAGAAAAATCAAGTTTCTGCCATTTATCAATGTGACAAATCTCCCTGAAATTCTTTACAGCTTCATCCTTCATCATGTCTTCTAAAACAGTTCTAGTTTAAAATTAAAATAACCCCAGAACAGCACATGATTGTCTCCTGTATGTATTTGATATAATTTGATACTTGACTTTAGTTGGACTCTTAGTCCTCTTATCCTTTCTGGTCCTGTATAACCATTCATTAAGTCATTACAATGTCTCACGTCAAATCCCACTTCAAGAGTCTGTCCCTTCTCCAAATTTCCAATTAACCTGAAATAGTATGTATTATTCAGTGATGATTTTGATAAATGGTTAAATACAAAATTTCTACCAATTTATCATATGTCTTTGCTTCTTTCGTGATTATTTTTCTCTCCGTACACTGAATTTCTGTTTTATGTTACATACATTGTGTGTATAGAAATCAGTGTTTCTAGTTAAAAGGAACACCTTGTAAATTAAGTTATGGTGCAGTGTTAAGCACAACACTGTTTGAATTCTAACTGATATATTTAGGTATTGAATTAATCCAAATAGCCAAACTGGAGCCAAACTCTTCTCAGTGGTGGCCAGTGATAGGACAAGGGGCAATGGGGATAAGTTGAAACCCAGGCAGTTCCATCTGCATGTGAGGAAGAACTTCTTCACTGTGAGGGTGACAGAGCCTTGGAATAGGCTGCCCAGGGAGGTCGTGGAGTCTCCTTCTCTAGAGGTCTCAAAACCCGCCTTGATGCCGTCCTGTGCTCCGTGTTCTGGGTGTCCCTGCTGGAGCAGGCGTTGACTAGATGATTTCTAGAGGTCCCTTCCAACCTCAATCATTCCGTGATTCTGTCATCACATTATAAGAGTAATATATATGATCTTGCAAATTTTACCTTCTGTCTACTAAAGATGAATACTCAAGAACAGAGCTTTATTTTGAAAGGATGTTTTAAAATGTATTTCTTTAAATTGCATTTCCATTTTCATAGAAATTTCCATACTGTGAAGCTCAGTATCAAAGCTGCAATGCTCCATATAAATTCTATTGGCGCAGAATGTCGGTTGCTGACAACAGTTATCATTTAAAATGAACCACTGTTTCAAAAGCAAGTTTAAAATATTCCCATCAACTTTTAATTAAAATATGGCACCATTATTTCCAAACAAATGGCACAACACACACACATGAGAGAAAATAAGGAGAAAAAAGGAGATCGAAAAAAAACAATCAGCAAAAACTCAAACTCACATTTTACTTTACTGGCTTAATTGGAATTATTTTCAGCAAAATGGTCACATGCCAATCTATTGATGAGATGCACATTTCCCAAAAGATTTTTCCACAGTTGTAAACAACAAAGCCAAATTCAACAATGGCATGTTGCATGCAAGCATGGAGTTTAAAAATCATCCTTTAGGAAACAATAACACCAAATAAATTGTATAAGAGAAAAGAAATCTGTTGCAAATGAAAGAAGTGGAATTTTGGAACTGAAAGCTATAGCTTTGAATCAAATAGCATCTAGATTATGTAATGTCAACAGTAGAAATGAAGAAATTTATAGAAAGAACAGAGACATCTTCTAAAACTAATGGAACACTTGAACTGAATCCAAAATAGGACATAATTGTGTTACACTTAACTGTTTTATTGTTTTTCTTAAGTTGATTATAATGAGATTCATACCAGTATATAAG
>JAVCKT010098443.1:0-10736 GCA_032273925.1 Rhynchotus rufescens
GTGCCCTTCCCTGCAGGCCTGGGGTGTCACTGCTGCCCTTCCCTGCACGCCTGGGGTGTCACCAGTGCCATTCCCTGGACACCTTTGGTGTCACCCCTGCCCTTTCCTTGGGTCTCCTTGGTGTCACCGCTGCCCTTCCCTGGACACCTGGGGTGTCACCAGTGCCATTCCTTGGGTCCTCTTGGTGTCACCAGTGTCCTTCCCTGGACACCTTTGGTGTCACTGCTGCCATTCCCTAGACAGCTTTGGTGTCACCCCTGCCATTCCTTGGGCCCCCTTGGTGTCACCACTGCCCTTCCCTGGATGCTTTTGGTGCCACCAGTGCCCTCCCCTGCACACCGTTGGTGCCACCAGTGCCCATCCTTTGACACCATTGGTGTCCCCACTGCCGTTCCCTGTGCCAGTGCCGCGCTGCGGGTGCCAAGGCCGAGCAGCAGATGCAAGGGGAGAGGAGATCAGCTCCGAGCGGCAGAGGAGAAGGGGCGGGTGCGGGACGGCAGCCTCGCGCTGCCGCCGCTACGGGGGGCTCGGTGCTCGCGGCACAAACCCAGAGCTGGCGCTCGTGTCTTCACCTGCCCTCGGGAGAGGTAATGGGGGTGTTACTTACCCCTTAGCTTCCAGGGGGAAGTTTAGCTGTTACTAGAGAATAAAGCAGGGGTGGACTGGTGTGTCTGGGTCCTCCAAGATCCCTGCGGAAGCGCGGGGGCCCCCGGCTGCGGGAGCACTGCTGGTCTCCATCCCAAAACCCGGCACACGGAGGGAGGCCCGGGCTTGGTGGCTGCCTGGTGTCCCCTCGGTGCCGACGGCCTCCTCGCCGCCCTCGCAGGGGACATCGTGGCCCTGCACGAGGGCGCGGGGCCGGGCGCCGCGCTGGCCACGGGCGTCGTGACGCGCGTCGCCGCCTCGGCCGTCACCGTGGCCTTCGAGGAGGCGCGCGAGGGGCTGCCCAGCGTGGGCCACGAGGGCTCCTACCGCCTGCTCAAGCTGGCCAACGACGTCACCTACACCCGCATGAAGAGGTGGGTGCCGCTCGCTGCGGTCCCTGCGCCGCTCCTGCCTTCTCCCGCTTCCTGCCCCCTTAGTCCTGCAGCCGCTCCGTGGCCGGGGAAGCACCCGCCTTCTCGCTGTGCCTTTCTGCCAAGGGAGCCCCTCTCCTTCACCGAGCTGGCTCTGCCGGGTGTCTGGTGCCGCAGCGCCCCGAGCAGCGTGAACTTACCCACCTGCTTGCTGGCAGTGCTGCCCCTGCTGCCTTCCACCTCACACCTCAGTCTCACCCCCACCTAGGCATTTCAATCCCATTTTTACCAGCTCTGGTTCTCACTGGATTCTGTGCTGTGCCTCTTCAATCCGGGCAGGAGAAGCGGGCAGCTTTTTGCTGAAGTGGCTTTGCACAATCCGACTGTATCGAACCAGAGCAATAAGAGAAAGCAAAAATGTCACAGCCAATGTAAGGAACATGTGTGAGGCATGAGGGTTGCAGCAAGGGGGTAGGATCAGTCTGCTTGGGAATGGAGCCCTCAGCTTCCAAAGAGAGGAATGTGTGTCCGCAGTCCTCTGCCATTGCAGTACAGTGCCCTAGCCCTGTAGAGCATAGTTGGGAATCTGAAGGAATTCATATTGCACCTATAACCTTGTGTTTTTCTTCTTTGACAGGGCTTTGATTGCACTAAGTCAGTACCACAGCGGTCCAGCCTCTGGCCTGATTGATGTCCTCTTCTTTTCCTCAGAGCCCAGCACCTTCGGTGAAACAGGTAAGGAGTTTGTTAAATGAGTGTTGATAGAGAGGTCATGGGTGCTTTCTGGTCTCTTTCTAGAGAGATGATCTAGACACTCAGGGTGAGAGGGGAGCTTTGAGAGTGCTCTTCCCATCAGTCTATTTGTCTGTTCATCTGTCTCGCTGATTATTACTACGCTGTGATGCCAAACGTGTGACACGTCTGCTCTGCAAGCCCAGCATGGGCACTGAGACTGCTGCTGCTCTCGGTCGGGCTCAGCTCGCAGGGCCATGAGCAGTGCAGGGGGAGAGCTCCTTTGAAACTGCCCTGAGAAGGCCAGTTCCTGTGGTTCACCTTTGTGCAAAACCTTCTCCTCCATCCCAAACCAGCCTTGCTTTGCTCTGGGGAAGACCTGAGCACTGCGCGCAAGTAGTAAGTGACAGTGCAGCAGGCAGTGTTGAACTGCTGCTCCTCATCCTGCTTTGGGAATAGACAGACAGTGTGAAAACCCTGATCATCACCAGAAGGACAGAAACCTCCCAGCTGCTCAGGGATCTGGTTTTCTCGGAATACCAGCTTAAGCTGAAGGCCAGCATGGAGCTTGCAGTATCTGAGAAGGGACAGTTTGTTCCCAAATGTTCCTGAATCAGGACTTAGCTTACAGAGCATTTCTTATTTGGCTTCCTGCCCCACTGCCATCCATAAACTTCTGAGACCAGAAGCTGGCAGGGCTGCTTCTGTGACACTGAACATCCATTAATTCAGCCTTCCTGGCTGTTAAGCCACTGTGCAGTTGCCACAGTGTGAGACAGCCCGAGAACTCGTGTTCTTTTCACAGCTTTCTGATTATGCTCTGTCAAGTTGGAGTTGTACAGGCTGCCTTGGTTTTATCACCAGGTACTTAAAAGCTCACAGATTAGTTTTGCCAACAGCTGCCTCCAAAACACAGGCAAGTAGAATCCTCTTGTACTCTGATCTTCCTCCATGGGAGTCTTCAGAAAAGTGACAGGAGAAATTACGCAGCTTATTCACTCAGAGGAACCCTGGGGAAATCAAAGTCTCTGCCTGCTAAAAGCAGAATGTCAGCAGAATATCCAGTGGCTTGGCAATTGCTGATGAATGGTCTCACTACATCCCTGGAAAGTGGGCAAGTATTTATCTGGGCTGCTTCAGCTGCGGGAAATGAAGGCAGAGGGCAGATTAAATTGCTTAAGAGGATCAAGCAGGTTCTCCATCTAAGTCAAGTCTCTCCTGGGGTGCAGGAAACAGCCCTCGTGAGCTCACCTGGGGGGTCTTGCAGTTGGTCCTTCATCCCCTTGCTGGTTTTCCTCCCTGTCACAGCTCCCAGGGCTCTGTGCTTCTGTTGTGGTTTCTGTCATCTCGGTTACTGCACTTGGTTGTCCGCAGGGGTTTGGTGCATGCAACTGTTCCATTCTTCCCCTCCTGTGTAGAATATCCCATCCCGTTTCTTGATACCTTTAGACTATTTTTTTTTTTTGATATAATACAACAAAGACAAAGAATTAAGGTTAGTGAGCCAGACCTCTGTAGTTCCAAGCACTCAGGTTAAGATGAGTCAAACCTCTTAGTCTTTTGGCTACCAGGGGCTTTGATGTAGTCAGGTTTTTAATGTTAGATAAAAGAGCTAAACTTCAGTGAACCATGTTTCTTAGCAGCTTCTGCTCTGCCTTTTCCCCCTTGGTGGCAAAACTGCCTCTCTGATGAAGAGAAATTCCTTTTCACAGGATTTCCCAGCTGTGTCCAACTAAGCAGAGATGAATGTTTCATCTCCCTAGCACTGAGGATATTGATTGCTAGAAACATTCGGCCACTTTAGAGAGAGAGGAATTGCACTATGATAGGCCAGCACATCACTTGAAAACAGCAAAATGTTGTGACAGGGTGAAGGACCTTCCATTTGCCTTCTCACTGTATGGGTTGTTCCGTATCGACCAGGAGGAGGTTGTGCCAGCCAGGAATTAAATAATAATGAGTTTAACTTTACACGGGCCCTGCAGGGTGCCTTGAGCTGCCACTTGCACTGAGCTGGAGGCGAGGGCACTCAGCAGCTTGGCTGAATCACGGTCTCAGGATTGAGAAGTTCCCACATATGTCTATAAACCAGATGCCTATAGGAAGGAGACCTATATTAATGCCTCTCCAGGTTGCCATATAAGCTCCACTTCAATCAAATGCCTAGAAAACCTGGAGTAGATGTAACATCTTATAAAGACCAGACATAAACACATGAAAAACATGCACCAAGCAGAAAGGAAGATCAAGAGAAAGGCTCAGAATGGGTGAGCTCTCTGCCTGGAGGGGGAGCCCTTGGCACTGCCTTTTAGGCAGATCTTTGGGAAAAGGCGAAATACCAGGGGATTGAGGAAACAGGAGGGCTGGCTGGGCTCAGAAGCAGCAGCCCTGTGACTAGATACGGGAATCTTGGAGGGCGAGGAGGGGCTCAGAACTGGCCAGCAGGCTCCAGCCTTGCTGGGCTGGGTGTCACCCACAGGGCCTGCAGGCCTCGTGTCCGCAGGAAGGAGGCTGCAGGTCCCCGGCCTCGGCGCTCCGGGCGGGTCTGGAACACGGAGACTCACCAGCAGCCTTGAGAGCCCGGAGCTGCCCCTTCCAGCAGCGGAGCAAGAGGGTCCAGGTGCCCTCCTCTGCCCCAGGCGGCTTCCCCACACGCAACCTGTTAGCCAGGAGGGAAGAGCGTCTCCGTCTCCTCCGAAGGGTTATCCGTGTGAGGTCCCGCCTCGTCCCAGGAGGCCCCCCCGGCTCCATGCCCAGCTCACTAGCCTGCTAAAGCCAGCTGAAACATGGTCTAAAAGCAGTTAGTGGCTGCTGGCCTCCGAGCAGCAGGTAACATTGGCTTGCTAAAGAAACCACCACTGTGCACAGAAGGATGGTGGCAACAGCAGCAATTTCGTGCCCTTTCACTCAACTCCATCTGGCTCCCGTCATCTGCTGCTGCTGATCTGCACCCAGCTGCTCTCTGCTCCTGCAGGAGTCAGAGCAGGGCCCGCTCCTTCCCAGGCAGTGGGCACAGGGGTAACTTGTGCTGGGGCAAACCCTGGGGCCAGTGGCTTTGGGAGGGCCCTGGCAAGCAAAGACCCAGGTCTCAGACCTCGAAGTTAGTTGGCACTACTAACTTGTCCCATGGCATGGGAGTCCATGCCGTTGTCCCATGGCATGGGAGAACGGGCCTTCCAAAACCTGAACTCTGAACTAAACAGGGTTCCTGGTCTGCCAAACTTGGTGGGAAGCAAAATACAGAAGCCCGTCCCTGGGAAGAACCAGTTTTCTCTCCTCTGGTTTAACCTGCGCCCTCAGCCCCGGGGCATTTAGGGCTCCCAGGGCAGCCATCTCCGCAGGAAATCCCTTCCCATCTCCACAGGAAATCCCTTCCTGGCCGCAGCCATCGCCAGCCCTGCTCTGCTCACTCACCTGGCCAGAACCGTGCCGGGATTCACCGGCCTTGCAGGGAATTCTGCGCTGCAGGCCCAGGCTGCACCGTGGCAGGGAGCTGGACCTGGCAGCCCTGGAGCAGCTGGAGCAGCAGCCGGAGGTGCCGGCAGCGCCGCCTCCCAGGGCCACGTGCAGCGGCGGGAGCGCCGCTCCAGCCAGCCCCGCTCCAAGAGGAGAGGAGAAAGCCTGGTCAGAACACAGGCTGTCCCAGCAAAGGCCAGTGCAGGGGAGAGCCCTGGGGAAGCAACGGGAATTCACAGCCAAGCTCCCTGTGCCGCTGGCAGGGCCGGCTCCTCCTCGCGGGCTCCGCTGCCTGCCCGGGGTTTGCCTGACGCTGCTGCCTGCAGTAGGTTATTCGGCAGAGGGGCTGGCTGGGGAGGCCTCGCTGGCTCTTCGTGCCCGTACCCGGGCGGTGAGGAGTGTGCTCTGGGAGGTACGTTGAGGTATATATTGAGATGCGAGACCTCGGGCTCTGGAGCTTGACCCTCTCCGCCCGGGAGGGCTCATTCCTCCCTGTGCTCCGTGCGGAAGCTCCTCTCGTTGCCTTGAGCCTCGGCCTGGGGCACCTCCCGCCGCCCCAATTCCTGGTGCTGTGCGGAGAAGGGCCTCGCTTCCTTGCGGGAGCCGGAGCCTGCGGCGCTGGGGAGCCTGCCCGGAGCGCGTCTGCCGGGAAGATCCCTGCAGATCAGGCAGGGCCCAGCAAGAGCAGCCGGCAGCCCTGCGGAGCAGCTGAACCGCATCCCTGCGGCCAGCCCTGCTGGGAGCCCGGCAGCCACACGGAGACCGGGAGCTCAGAGCGGCTCCAGAGGGTGCATCCCAGGGACACATCCCAGCTGCCCCCAGCAGGGCCCATGCCAGCAGGACTCATCCCAGCATGGTGCATCCCGGCTGCCCGCGCCGCGGCGCCTGCCCGGGGGAGATGCCAAGGGAAGCGGGAGGCGCATGCGCCCGGATCCGGCTCTGAGCTCATTCCTCGAGCAGGGAGACATCAATGACGCCCACGGCCCAGCTGCTCCTCAGCGTGGGAAGTGCCTGCCCGTGTCGGCTCCTCTTTCTTTTCCTCGGGGCCAGGGGCTCTCATCCTTCTTCTCTCAGTCCCCAACACAGCTTCTACCCTCAGATTATCCCTAAGCAAGGAACAAATAAAGCAAGGAGCAGGCTCCCAGGAAAAGACAGCACTAGTCTTGTTCCTCCCCTGCCCAAACGTCCCTTTCACCCCCTCCAGGTTATTCTTTTCCTCCCGGACGTCTCATTTTGTTGCATTGCTCCACAAGGCAGTGCACCAGGGGCTACGGGGTAGCTGCACATCAGTCAGCCTGCCTAAACCCAGGGAAGCTTTTAGAAACCTTAACACAAAGGTAAAGATAGATTAAAATAGGCCCAGAGATGGGTCTTATGTAAACTTCAGTGGAAATGTTATTTTCAGTAAAACTCAGCTTAATGAGTCATCTCTGCTGTAATTAACTCACCATAATGAACAAGGAGATTAGCAGCAGCATTATGTGGGATGAGAGTATGAGTTCAAATGAGATAAATCTGCAAGTTAAAAAAAAGCACTAGTGAGAATCCTGATTTTTTTTTTTTTTCCTCCAGTGAGCCCTACCATCTTGCAGTGACATTTGCATAGTCTTTCTCCTTTTTTTTTCCTTCCTGATTGTTAGAAGAAAAAACTAATTTTGGTTTTCATCCTTTGCCGTGGTTATTTGTGTCTTCCCCTGCTGTTTCCCTTTCAGTTGCTGCTGAGCGATACCAGACTGTTCTTTTCTGCTCACAGACACCATAGGGGTTTTGCTGCCTTTTCCCCCAGCACCACTAGGTTGGTTACCCAGAAGAGCAACGATTCGTTTACAAGATCAGCTGCTTCCCCTGTTTTCATTGAGGGTTTGCCATTAATTATTCCGACTTTACTTCCAAGTAGCCCCAAAGGATCTCCCCTCTCTGAGAAGTCCTAACTTTGCTAGTAGGATGGGTAGATGCCTCTTTAAATGCTGCAAGGTGTCAAAGAGACCAGCTGTGATCCAGGCTGAGCACTTGCTCCTTGGGAAGCACGGGCAGGTAGGGAAGAGGGACAAGGAGGGATGAAGGATGGGTAGCCTGAACTCATCCTGAGAGCAGAGGGAGCCCCAAGGCTGTCACCAGCGTGCGCTGCTTGTCACCTGGGCCGTGCCTGAGGTGCCTGGAGCTCCTTGCTCCAGGTGTTGTTCTCGAGCCGGGAACATCCCGCTGCCCTTGCTGGATCCGTGCCTCACGGGGAGCGGGGAGCCGAGCCGGGTGCCGCTGTCTCCGCAGGGCCGCTGGTGCTGCGGGACGCGGCGCTGGACGCCTCGCAGAGGGAGGCCGTGTCCTTCGCGCTGGCGCAGCGGGAGCTCGCCATCATCCACGGGCCGCCCGGCACCGGCAAGACCACCACGCTCGTGGAGATCGTCCTGCAGGCCGTCCAGCGAGGCCTCAAGGTGGGTTCCCGGCGTGGGGCGGCCGCGGCGCCGCGTTGTGCCGGGCCGCGGTGCCGAGCAGCCCGCGTGTCCCCGCAGGTGCTGTGCTGCGCCCCGTCCAACGTGGCCGTGGACAACCTGGCGGAGCGGCTGGCGGGCCGCGGCGCGCGCCTCGTGCGCCTGGGCCACCCCGCGCGCCTCCTGGAGCCGCTGCAGCGGCACGCGCTGGACGCGGTGCTGGCGCGCGGCGACGGCGCCCGCCTCCTCGCCGACATCCGCAGGGACATCGACCAGGCCCTCGTACGTGTCCCCGGAGCCGCGCCAGCGCCTCCGGCCGCCCCGGGAAGGTGCCAGCGGGTCCGGGGTGCCCCAAGGGGAGGCATTCGGCAGCGCTCGCTCCCTGTGCCCGAGGGCAGGGCTGCCCCTTGTCAGCTCTGTGGGCTGCCCCACGGGCTGCTGCAGCGCTCGGCCCCCCAGAGCCAGCTTCCTTCAGACCACCCCTGCACCAGGGAGGGGAGAAGCCTTCACATCATTAAGTCACTTCCTAATTAGATGTCTGGCTCTCCCGATGCTCCCTCCCCATCTCAGCCGCCTCAAGGAGAAAGCAGACTGCCCCACAAAAACACATCCTTGATTTCTGCCTTTGCAATCTGATTTTCTTAAACTTAATTTAAGCAGTAGCTCTTTCACTTGAGATAACAGCCTCTGAGGCTAATTGGATTCCCCCCTTCCCCTTCTGGGGGCAGCATTATTCAGAAGTGGTTCCAAAGCTGCCTGCAGCTTGAGAGATGCAGCCTCTCACCCAGGGCACAGGAGAGCCTCCTCCTAGACCTGCACACACGCTCTGCCCTATCTACCCAAGCATGTATGTGTATATAAATATGTGTACATGTGTGTCTGCCCCTCAGGTAAGGCAGGGCACTTCTAAGCAGCGCAGACTGGGGAAGACCCAACACCCAGGCAGCTCAGAGCATCGCTGGGAGCTTCCCATGGCACCTGCTCATGGATCCTGCCCCCACGGTCCTAGCCCACCCCTTTGGGGAACAGCCTTGGGCACGGACATCCAGCTGCTCCCATCTTACAGGCAGGGAGGGCAGGAAGGCAGCCCCCAGCAGGACAAGGCCCCCCTGCCATGGGCACAGCCCCACGGTACCTGGGCCAGAAGGGCAGGGCAGCAGGCAGGTCAGGCAGCAGGTCCAGAGCAGCTCCAGCCCCAGAGCCGCTCTCAGCCATGGCAGACCCAGCACACAGCCCCACTTAAACACAGCCCTGACCTTAAATGCTGCCTCTGGCCCTCGGGTGGGGACCCAAACGAGGGCAATTGGAGCCTGCTGGTGCCCCGTGCTGCTGAGCAGCAGGTGGGATGTGAGCTGCTGGCCAAGCCCCTTCCCTGAGGCCCATCCCCATGTGCTGCCTTGTCTCCCCCTAGGTCTGGAAACTGCCCATCTTGCCTTGGTTCTTCTGTCTTACAGGCAAAATCCAAAAAGGCCCAGGACAAGGGAGAACGGAGCCACTTTCTGAATGAGATAAAGCTGCTGAGAAAGGAGCTGAAGGAGCGGGAAGAAGCTGCCATGACCGCAGCCCTTACCCACGCCAGCGTCATCCTCGCGACGAACACAGGTCAGGGATCCTCGTGCAGCACCACACGTGTTACAGCAGCAGGGGCTTTTCCACATGTACCTCAGGGCTCCCCGTTGCTCGTCGAGGTGCGTGTGTTTGCTTGCTTATGTAGGCTGCCCAAGTGGAATAACCCACGTGGGATGTAGGGAGCTGTAGGCACCTGCACGGGGGAGAGCAGCACCGGTACAACCAAGGGGAAAACACCAGTCCTAACCAGTTTGCACATGCTGAAGCACTTTGCACTATCACGTGCACAATACACTAGGGCCTGGCTATAATCCTCAGATTTGGTCGCACAGGGATTATTTGCTGAAGGGGAATGGAATAATTTTAGGTTATGAAAAAGAGCATCACAGGGTATCCACAAGTCACTGACATGGAGGCTTAAATGAGAGAGAAATCGTTTTATCATGTTATTTATTGGGAATTAATCTCTTGCTCCTCTGCCTGGAAAAGAGGAGAGGAGCTGATTTTTCTCTTTCTCCTTTCTTTTTTTTCTTAAATAACACCCATATTTTGCACTGGCCAGACAAAATTCCCTGCTGGGGCTCAGGGGCTTGCTAACCATTTTGCGAGCCTGCTCAGTTCTGCTGCAGCGAGAAAGCAGTGGGCAAACAGAGGCATAAAGGGATTCTTGTGTTCCTGCAGTTGTAGCAGCCTCGGTATTTGCCTCGAACTGCCTCGTTCGATGGGGCTTATTTATGCAAGCCAAACTGCTCTGTTGCTAGGCTCAGCGGAGGGAGAATTTAATCATGGTAACGCACAGGGATAGCAGTGACCTTTAGTTAATGGGAGTTCAATAAACTGCTGTCTGTGGGGCTGGGAGCGAGCAGACATCCGCACAGCGCTCGCCACGGTGCTGCACTCTCCTCTTGAAAGGGAGAAACAAGGCAGCAGTGTCTCAGTTGACAAACGGTAACATCCGACCTGTTGCCGGGCTGTGCAGGCAGCAGGATTCGCAGCCACAGAGCAGAATGATCCCTGGTCAGAGCTGCTGTCAGAGCCGCGCTGCGAGAGCAGGGGAGCTTTTGAAAGGGCAGTTCTGCAGATGCTGTAGGCACCAGCCCCACACCTGCCCCGCTGGCTTCTTGGTCACTCCGGCCCCCTTTTTTCTTACTAATGGCCCTGCTGTTGTTTGCTGCCTCTCAGATCTGCAGTTCTGATCAATGCCCGGATCAATATCCCCTTGTGGCTGGATCCTAGCAGGACCCCTGGGCGGGCTGAGGAGTTTGGCATGGCAGGGGTGGATGGATGGATGGATGGATGGATGGATGGATGGATGGATGGATGGATGGATGGATGTGGGAGCGCAGCCCGTGCCCTCCGAGCCAGCCCTGCTCTGTGCTCCGGCCCGCACGGTCCCTTCGGCTCTGCTTTGCAGCTGGGGCAGGAGGGAGGAGGCTGCTCGTTTCGCTTGGCTCCTGCCCCAACGATTAGTCAGTCACGTTGTCACGTTGTTGTGTTTATCGTGTGCGTCGCTGTCATTCTCCTCTCCAAGCTG
>JAVCKT010098444.1:0-10735 GCA_032273925.1 Rhynchotus rufescens
ACCATCCTGGAAGTGGCAACTGTGTATCACCTCCAGCAAGATTCTGTCATGCCAAAATTCCTGTTAGGTCCTAGTTTTTCTAAGTTCTCCTGTTTCAAGCAATTCTTCCACAGAGGCAGAGGAAGAAGTGTTTTAGCCAGAACATTTCATTCTTTTCCTCCACTCTCTTTTTCTTTCTCTCCTCTCTTCACCATTCTGTCCTGTTTGGCTTTTCCCTGGAACTACCTCAAACTTTTCCTTGTTGAATAGAACATCTTTCTACATTGTTATGGCTTTATTAGTGTAGATCTCATATTTGAATTTGATCAAAGACCTGCTAGAAACACTGTGAGTAGTCTCACTGCTCTAATTACAAAGTAAAACACAGACCATTTTATCTTTTTCAATACCTTTACTGAAAGGTCTGTTATTTTTTCTTATCAAAATGAACTGCATTTAACAAGCTTGGAGCTAATCAGTATGTGAGAAGTCTGCTCTGTCAAAATATTTGAGGTTTGTGAATTTCCAAAAGAAGTAGATTAAGGCACACTGTCAGGGAGACCTTTTCTTTTTTTCTTTCTTTTTTTTTTTTCCTCTTCTGGCTGCAATTTTTTATGCAAAAATTAATTTTTCATCTCTAACTCTCCAGAAGAGGAAGGGCTACTTCCCGCCATATATTCTTCCTCTGCATATGGCATTTTCAGATGAACCTTTCTAGGTTAGGTTTCTGAAGGAGAAACATGTATAGCATATTTATTTGTGAATAAAAACAGCTTTAGATAAAGGATAGTGTCCTGGATGTTCATGTACTTCAGTAATAGGACACGAACCCAGAGAGCTTATATTTGCAGAGTAGTAGTGCTGATGTGCATCTTTGGATGCGACTTCTGGAAAAAGGCATTTTGGCTCACTGATTTAGCTTCAGGTATTGAATAGCTGAATACACAATGTATGTGTATGTATATGTATAAGTGGATGGCTTGCTCTTTCCTGGCTATGTTCCTTTCTATGCAAGCCATCCTTAGGAGATGAAATTCTGCTGCTAAAGGTTATTTCAAGCTCAGCAACAAGCCATCCAGTAAATTTCAGATTGGAGTAATAACTTTTGTTTTTCTGTCAATCTAAGCTTGCACTGAAAAAAAAAAAAAAAGAAAAAGAAAAAGAAAAAAAGAAGGAGGAGGGATTTATATATGGTAAATTTATCTAGTGGATTAAACTGTGTATTATCAAAGGAGCTCACATGGGATGTCATAGCCAGGACTCAGAATGGAGAGAAAAAAAGAGAAGAATGTTCCGAACCTTTCTCTACTACAAACAAGCCCTTACAGCATCTCAGCCGTTTCATGTGGGTTTTTGTCCACTTGCAGAGGAAGAAATAAAGCCTTTGTGAGGCTTTATTTACATATTGTCCTTTAAATTCCTATTTCAGACATCCAAGCATTCCCTTTGTATTTCAGTTTATATACTGCTTAACTTCAGCTTTATGTACATTGGTGAAGCAAGACCAAAGAATCTAGTCCATTATCTGTATGGGAAAAAATAAGCTCTGTGTTAAATGAGCAGTTTCTTTCCAATATACTTTGCTGACTAGTCATTCAAAGACATCAGCATATTATATTTTCTACCCTACAGGTTATACCTTCCAATCAACAGTGATAAGCTAGTGAGTCACAGATCGAATTAATTAGCTACAATTTGTATATCCTGTCAATGATTTCCATGTGCCATCATTCCATCAAAAATTATTGCTGTCACATCAAATACATCAACTACAAGAATTTGTAGGACAGAGGTCCCTTGCTTTTAAGGTAGCAATTATAAGCTTTATTTTGGGTATCATGCTTACCCAGAAATCAGAAATTCCTTTTTTTTTTTTTTAAATCACTTCCAATTTACTAAAATATGTAGTCACTGTATGCTATTAGGTGGCTCCTAGATCTCTCAAGGGTGACAGAAATTTTGCAAATTGTTTCAGGAGTGATAAGCATGAAAATTACCCAAACCACTGTTTTTGTGTACTGATATCTTTTGCATGAAAATACAATGTTTTCGCTGTATACCTTAACAATTTTCTATAGCTATGAGAACACCAGTTTTATCACTAGAAACTACCAATTTTCTCACTTCTTTTCCCCCTCTCCCTCTTTCCTATTTTAGCTATTTTATGCATCCATCATTGCATAATCTAGGCCATTTCATAAAACTAAGTGGTAGTTATGTAAATGAAGCAGATAGTCTTGTGCATAGCTCAATGATTTGCTTTAATGTGAGGGTAAAAGAGGTAAGAAGTGTTTCAGGAATTATATTTAACCATATTTTCATTTGGGATATTGAATATAAATTACCTTTTGCAGTTAATAAAATTAATAAATTTTATGTCACTATACTGCAGACCATTAAAAAAAGAATGTAGTTCACAAAGTGATTATCTTTGCTATTTCATCATCTTATTTCTTCTGAAGTTTTGCAAATTAAATAACCTGCAAATGTTTATCAACCTTAGAACTTTTTATTTTCTCTTTTTCTTTCTTTTTTCCTTTTTTTTTTTTCCAAAGAATAGGACTAGTGGTTCTTTACCACTCAATAATACTAGGACAATGACAGAGTATGTACTCTATCTAATCCCAGATTTAAGGAATTGTTAGTTTAAAGATTTAAACTCCAAACATCCAATCTGTTTCTCATAAATGAAATAGAATTGAATAGACAGAAAGACAGATCAATAGAAAGAAGCATAGATAGATACTAGCTTAACCCTCAGGTTGATTATTACATAACCATCAGTGTGGAACACCTTTATTGGCTTGAATACTCATTATTGCTACAAGCCAGGCATAACTACTTTTCTATAACCACTATTTTTCTTTTGGAGGTAATTTGATTTATATCAACTAGCCGCTGAGGCTTGGTAAAGTAAATGTAAATGTACACACACTCTCCGCTGCTATTAGATTTAATTCTAGAATAAAATCATAATTCCAGAAATTAATATGTAAAGAATAGTTTTAATTTAATTCCAGAATACACTGTGGGCTGGATAAGAAAAGTGTACTTTAAACAAAACAAGGTGACACGTATGTTTACTGTAAAAAGATCATCACAGAAATGCTCTGCTCTATGTGACTTTTGAATAATAAATCTTACTAGTTAAGCAAAGACTTTTCTCAGTTAGATAAAAATCACATGGATAATGTCTCCCTGGAACAGGTTATCTCTGTCCTTGGAGATTTTCACGTATCTGGCAGACAAAAAACAGGCTTTCCTGACCTAGTGCTAGCGAGATTCCAGCTCTGAGCAAGAGACTGGATGGCAGGATTTGTTTTGGATTAATGTTTCCATGATTCCCTGACCAAAACACTCAGGAAAGTCTTATCTCACCCGGTCATGACTGATTCATATTGACAGGCAGAATGCAAACTATCACCGGTGCACTATGTATAATTTATTGACATTGCAGACATTGCCTTCCAGAGATGTCAGTCTGGGAGCTTTCAAAAACTTTATCTGACTTTATCTGTGAAGAATGGTTTTTAGAGAGATTTTAAGACACTAAACTATTGAAACTCTTTCAAAATATAACTCAGCACCACCACCAAAACTCTAATTGGACTAATTGCCTAGCAAGACAAACTGTGATGACATTTTATAAGTTTGGGCAAGCATTTTGCTTAGAGAAAAAAGCACGCTGACAGAGAGGGGGTGAGCAGCGCAGTCAGAAGAGGCAGAGGGAGCCATGATCTCACCAGAAGATTGAGGAAGCCTTTGTCACAACATCCTGCCCGGATGAGATAAACACACATGTCCTTATATGAGATCAAACCAAGGAATCTAACCTAGTCCCATGAACATGACCTAATTGTTTATGTGCAAACATTGCTAATAGCAAAAAGTAGAGGGCACAAAAAAAAAAAAAAAGAAGTCTACTTGTGACTCTTGAGGTTTTTTTCCCAAGATCTGGCGAAAAAAAAAAAATCTGATTGTGTAGTTTAAAAAAGGACTCTGGGAAAATGGTCTTTTGCCTGTTACAACTCAATAAATTATATGCCTCACCTTCATCATTTTTTTACATCAATGCAACAGATGTCTACATTATTCATCAGTTGTTCAAAGGATGCTCATCAAGTGTCTGAACTGCATCTGATTAGTTTCTGTGACATGCCTGTGCCAACCTAATGCAACTGGCTCTGACAAGCTGCCATTAATGAGACTGTTCAGCAGAAGGTTTGTGGGTCAGAGCTGTGATGGGGGCAAAAATGTAAATGGTGCATTAAGTTCTGTCATTCATTTAGTAGGAGACACTGCTGCCTGAAACAATAATAAACTTCTGTTCAAGAATAGCTCAAAGTACTATTTTTCAGCAAAAACCTAAGGTCAAATTTTGTTGGTTGTAAGGTGGTACAGAGTAGAGTAGTTTATAATCACATCACCTTTCTGAATCCGTGTGTCAGCCTAAACTGATCTAACATAGAGTACAAATGTCTAGGCCACCAGGAAAAGCAGTGTTTAATAAAGGTTTACAATGCCTTGAGCACACAGAAATGTATGTGCATTTCTGGATTTTTTTTTTCGAACTGAAGATGCATATTCTGTTGTAAATAAGCTAAAAAATTAAAATGAACATGTGACTTAGATCTACACCATCAAAATTTCTTGTTGAAACGTAGCAGCACTGACAAATATTGAACTGTACTATTGTTTTTGCTATTGTGTAAAAATAATTGCAGGAGTGATTTGTAAAACCAAAATATAAAGCATATTAAGAGGTAATTGAAGCAATTATTTATTAGTATTAACATTCAGAAGACAAATTCAGAAAATTATAATTTCAGTTCTAGCAATTCTTAAAAAAGATCCTGCAGTGAATATGTTAAAAGAATCTCTATAAAAGCCACCTGGATATTTTCCACATTATACTTAATTTTTTCCTTGTCACTAAAACAGAGTATCATGCAAATTCTAAATGGATTTTGAGAAAGACCAAAAGGAAGCTCTGATTTGCTTTGGGCAAAATTACAAGAAGAATACTTGAAGGGGCTTTATTCCTTTTTTTTTTTTTTTTCCTTCTCTAGAAATTTAAAATTTAAAGTGAAGTTAAGATTTATCATATTTAGGATTTACATATTTTGAAAAGTCACTCATATTTCATCCTTCATTCCTATCCTCTGAAATATTTCCAAACTTTAAGTGTATATAAGGTTTTTTTTCTATAATATTTTTTATAGAGAGAGGTGAGGTTTGTTGTTGTTGGTGGTGGTGGTGGTGGTGATTTTTTTATGTTAACAAGAGGCTCCTTTCATCTTCTTCTTTTTCTAGTGCCTATTGTACACTCCCACCTTCATGATTCAAAGCTTACCTGCAGTATCCTGATTCCCTAGGTGCCTGTCGTCACTGCAATTTCTATGCCGCCTTGTCTGTAGTCCTTTCTGTGAATTCCTTTACCTTATCTATGGGAGTCTTCAACCAAATTCCCTGCTTGGATATCATCATTTTGACTTCATGCATATTTTAAAATAATATTAACATCTTCTTTAAATGCAGTAGAAAAGAATTTTATGGTGGTTGTTGTTTTCTTTCCCAAATGTGATTTGCATGATGGTTACAAACAGAAAAAAAGAGATAATAAAAATACATTCTCCTATTTTGGACAAATATACAACAATACAAAGTGAATTTTTGCTTTGATCCAGTTTAGAAGAGCAAAATTTTCATCTGCTTCAATACAGCAAAAAATGAATTGGCAACTGACTTTGATATATAGTATTTTTAAGTGACACAAGAAGTTTCTCCCTTCATGTTATCACTCTGTAACTTCCTGCTCACTGCTTTAAAATATGCATTCACATTCTGCTTCAAGGTATGCATTTTAAAGACACTGATTGTCAAATACAAGTTTTAGATTTGATTAAATTAGCCAAGAATTAGATTAGAATTAATATTTCTTATTCAAAGAACAAAACAAAACAAATCAAATAGCATACATAACATTTTTAAAATCTTCAAAACACTCAATGGTATGTAATTTGTGTAAAAAATAAGTATGATTAAGTTTTTAAAAGTACATCACTTTTGAAATACATCACTTTTGCATTAGCAAATCACTAGACACACAATGATCTTAAACATACTTTATTAAAATCAAATTAAAAATTCTATAAATAGCTTTGAAAAGACTTGATATCTTCTTCATTTTTAAATATCAAAAGTCCTCTAAGCAAGAAAGTAACACAGTAAAGAAAAACTAAAAAATATAAAGTTAAAAAAAAAAGTACCAAAAAGCATTATTTTCTTCAGGTCAAACAAATACCTTTTTCAGGCAAATCAAGCTTACGTGAAGATAGTAGTACTCAGGACTTGGAAATGAAATGTCTTAATGCATTTTTGAAACAAATTATGTTTATAATCACCTTCTTGAGGACTAAAAGGTTCTCTGATATGACTGAAACCTCCTGGAACCACTTATATATATATATTTGTAACTTCAGTCTGTGCAAAAACAACTGTGCTATTCCATAGCATTTAATATAAATTGCCCGAGCTATGTATTTTTGTATTACTTAGACTACTGTGGATCTGTGATGAGTTTAGTCACAGGACACTTAAATATAATTTACAGCAATTTCAGGTGAGTTTGGTTCCAGATTCTCTATTTTTCCAGTGTGATTGCTTTTCCTCCTCAGTGAATAAAAAGCATATAATTTTATTTTGTGCATATATCCCACCATGCTCCTTTAAAAGATGAGCTTCTCCTTCTTTCGCAAGGCTAGAAATGTCACTGAGCCACATGTGATTTCATGGATGGGAGAATATTGATTTCACACTGTTGGCAGAGACATAACTTTGAATTACACTAAAATTTCAGCTGTGAGAAGAATATTGTCCTTACTTGGCACGCTTTTAAAGTAGCACCAAATTGTTAGCTTAATGCATTAGTATTTAGTAACAGTTGTACTTTGAGCAGGTAGCAACATCCCAGACTGGTTTGGATACCTTATTATTGATTGGCTTAGCATCTCTTAACAGTGTTTTCCAGATAGAAATCTAAAGACATTTAAAACCACATCCAAAGCTCACAGAAATGAATGCAAAAACTCCCATGAAGCTGTTCTTCTGCCATACGTAATATATTTTATTGAAAAGAAGCAAAGGGCATTCCCAGAAAGTTAAAGAATTGAATATGTCAGAAGCATTTATTTGTACTCATTTGAAAAGAAGGATAAATAGGACACAAAATTTTTCTTATGCATTCATTCTCAATCCCATGGCTGTTGCATAATTTCTTATGTGGTGGGAGGTTGAACACAGAATGAATAGAGCCTGTAACTTGGTAAATATTTCCTGCTGAGACAAAGAAACTGTAGAGCAGTTTCTGTGCACATTCTATTCTCTGCACTCTACTGTAGAAGAGGATATTTTATTTACATGTTTGTTCTGGTTTTGTCACTTTTAAGACTTGAATCTTCAAAAGTAATAAATGAGAGATGAATGAAAGCTGCTGTACGTACTTATCTCTAGTGTGTTCTCTTGGAGAGAAAAGTTGTGCACATTGGACTTTTTGCCCTTCTAGAGAAGTAATCCTGTTGCAAACAACCAAATGATTAGGGACTAGTTAAATTTTCTCGAAAACTTGATGTCCTTTCATTCATTTCTATTATATCGATTACTATAATGTTATATATAATAGAACAAAACAGAACAAAATAATAATATAAACAATCAATTTGTTTTAATGCATGCAATAATATTATAAAATGTTGAATAACCTTCCTCTTTTAAAATCTGACATATCTTCAACACTGAAAGTTAAACTTTTGCTATAAACTATGCTATAAACTATTTGAGCTAACTTATTTTTCCTTAGTGTCTACCCAAAGTGACAGTAACTTACTTCTGTGATAGGCTGGAAGGGTGCACACAGCCAGCTGTGGTGGCTCAGCTGATGTACAGTAACATCTTTCACCCTCGTAACTCCTTATTCTCCCTGACTGGCAGCTAAGTGTTCAGTGAGATGCCAAGGAAAAGCTGTATTATTTTTAACACCAATAAATAAATGCATAAATAAGTGAAACTAATCAGTTAACATTTCTTTTGCTGCTGGAGTCACTCATGTAAGAATTTCATAAATCCAGCTATGAGTAATGAGGTAATTGAACTGCAAAACAACACTTTCTCAGCTCTTTGAAAAGCTGCTTGAGATTCAGCAATTCTCCTCCACAACAAGAAGGAAAACATTATTCCCCTCCCTCCTCTATGTGCATTGAGAGAAAGGACTTTGTATACAAACAACAGTATACCTGTTTTTCCCCCAAAGTGTCACAGCAGATCACAAGTGACTGTCTTGAGGATGACAGCTATTCCCCAGTGCTTGCTGCTAACAGCTCATGCCTGCGGGAGGAGAGACACAGGGTGGGACACATGCAGCCAAGGAGGAGCAGTGGCCTCGCGATGACATTGGCCAGGTCCCTCAGCACTCTGGTCCCATGGACTCATGTATCTATACCTTTTTTTTTAAGGTGTTGTCTAGCTATCTTTCCTCTGAGAAGAAGTCTTCATTGTGCCACACTTTCCCATGATCTCAGGGCCCAGCACATCTGAAAGCCAGTCCTATCAATGAAGGCTGAGGAGAAGGCGGCATTAAGAAAAAAAATAACGAAGAAAGGCCTCTTCCTCCTCTATGTCCTTTGGCTTCAGGTCCCCTGCCCCATCCAGTGGTGGGCATGCTTCCTTTGGTTGCTAATGTGCCCTTCATGGCCCTCACCAGTTTCAACTCCAGATGGGCTTTGACTTCCCCAATTTCATCCTCACCTGCCCAGACAGTTTCCCTATGTTCCTCCCAAGTGACCTGATCCTGTTTCCTCTTCATCTACATACCCTTTTTGTGCCTGAGTTTAGTCAGGAACTCCTGATTCATCCAAATATGCCACTTTATTTTCTGTACATGGAGATGGATTGTTTGTCACTTGGAAGAGATTATGTTTGAAAAAACAACTAAGTCATCTGGACCCTTCTTCTCTCCAGGACTACACTGCCATAGGATTTTTCCAAGCAGATCCTGGCACATGCCAAAGTCTGCTCTTCTGAAATTCATAAGTGTGATTTTGCAATTTGCCTTGTTTCCTTTTCTCAGAATCCTGAACTCCATAGGTAATATCATAAGGAATTGGCCAAGATTCAGGTGCAGGATGTTCTAAGGTGTCCAGTCATCATCCCTTCTACATTAGGGTTAAGTTATGATTATGCTCAATATTAGGGTTAGTTGTAGTAAACTTGAAAGATCACCATTTGTCAAATGTGACCTGTCAAGTGTGAGATTTTATTAGATCTAAGAGGTTATAACAAAACTAATAGCATAGCAAAGCCAGAAGTATTACAGAACTGAAGACATGTATCTACCAAAGCTCTACAGTACAATCACTTGTGCATGGTTCAACAACTGCTCTCAGCCTTTCCTTGAGAACCATCCCTCCAGGATGATTTTCAGGTATTCTCAAGCAAATAAATGCATTGTACACAGCTGCTCTCACCCCTTGTGAGCCATCCCTCCAATATAGTACCTCCTGGGTGCAGAGTAAACCCCCTATGGGCTTCACTTCCTGAAGTCCCACACTCGCCTGTGTGGTGCCTATTAGATGCCTTAAGAGGCAGAAGCTTCTGAATTTTCTCATCCAGTTGAACCTTGACCATTTCCACAGTATATTCTAGGATGCATAGTGGATTTCAAGTCCCAGACAAGGAGCACAGAGGATGGGAGATGAAGAGGGAAGACAGGAGAGAACAGCAATTTGAAATCTTTTACGTGATATAAAGCTTTACATGAGCTATCTAGAACGCAGTAACTGTCAAAGTAACTTATGAAAGTATTACCTTCAACTTTCTTAAGCCCATGCCAATTTTCTTCCTCTCTGTGATCCATTATCCTTATCTATTCCACAATCTGTTTGACAATCTTTTTCACAATTTCAGTTAGATATTTCCCATGTGATTACAAATGAATGATTTGTACACATACAAGCGAATGATTACAAAAGTGGGTTTGTGGTTTTTTTGGACTTAACTTCTTTCTATGTCTAGTTTTAAAATCTGAATCAAATTTCTGTGTGTCATCCAGGAATTTTCTGTCTTCCCAGAATTTGGTGATGTTGACCCAAAGTTCATTAAAATCACTGTGAAATTGCCAACTACCTTACGGCCCCTACTGAACAATAAAAAACCTCTAGACTATAAAGCTCCTAAAACTGTGTAAAATAAAGGTTTAGGACATGAGAACTGAAGCTTTCATTAAATCTGCAAAAATACTACCACTGAGCATGCTAGCATTCGACTGGTCTTAAAATATACTCACTGAATATATCTCTAGCGAAAAAAAAAAGACAGAGAGAGAGGAAAAAAAAAAGAAAAAAAAAATTTATGTGTCTCAAATGTGGCCTCTGTGGCCTCACACTTTTAGCAGTCCTTGTATGAAATTATGCTCCAAAATCATGTCTGAAATCCAAGAGGAGTTTTAACACTGATATAAATAGAAATCACAGGTAGCACAAGCCTTAAGGTAGAAAAAGATTCAGTAACCATAGCTGGCTATTGCTCACTCAACTAGGCCGTCTTCTTTTTTAGCTATTTGCAGTCCATGTCATTAGATAGAAGTTATGGAATCACTATCAAAAGTCGTTTCGGAGAAGAAAACTATACTTTCATTGCATTTCAACAAACAAAACAAAATAATGAAAATATTTTTATAGTCTTATATGTCTATAAAACTTAG